>JASIRB010003396.1:0-94984 GCA_030323885.1 Branchipolynoe longqiensis
CACAAAATATGAATTTGAAAAAGAAGTGCAGAAGATTAAGCATACAAGACAGGTCAGTTTCCCAGAGGGAAGAAAGATTGTTGAAAGTTTGAATGTCAACCTCAGAGCATCATATGCAAATGTGATAAAGTCTGTTGCCCCAAGTCCAGTCAAGTCGCTCTGTGTTTCAATTGAAACGCAGACTGAATTGTCCTGGCCAATTGAGGGTGCTAATGAATTTATAACATTGGAGGACTACCGTATCACAACACCTAAGCCTAGCACTTCAATTTCTGTACAAACTAATACATCTAAAGAACAAGTAACATCAAATAGCAAGAAAGTAACACAAAAGAGCAATAGCAATGCGTCAAGCAATTTAAAATCACAACCTCCCTTAAACACAAACTCGCAAGTGACAAAGGAAATAAATAATAAATCACAAAGAACTGGAAGACAATCGAAGGGCTCAAACGACCCTGTCAAATTATTCAACAAGTTTGGGCGCTTGGATGATATGGAGGTGGAGAGTGGAACGAGAGCTAGGTCTCACTCTCCAGTTCACCCTCCGTAGCATTTTAGTTGTTTATAACTATATATGTATTGTTTTAAATGGCTGATGCAACTATGATACAGTGGAACTGTCGTAGTTTACAGGCAAATCGAAATGAACTGGAACTAGTCATTCAACAATATAATTCATCTGTAATTTGCCTGCAAGAAACAAAAATAGATAATGCAAATATGACTTTAAAAGGTTTTGCATCTTATCACAAAATGGGCACAACAGATGCTATGGGTAGGGCACATGGTGGGGTGTCTATTTTTACAAAAAGCTCTCTGCCACAGAGTGAAGTTAATTTAAATACAAATTTATAAGCTGTCTCTGCCAAAGTAACTCTTCACACCACAATAACATTTTGTTCATTATATCTTCCTCCTTCTAGTCCTGTAATACCTGCAGATTTAAACAATCTTTTTGCTCAATTACCCCAACCCTGTATCAAAATGGGAGATTTTAATTCCCACAATCACCTCTGGAGTGCCACAGACAATACCGATCCAAAGGGATGCATTGTAGAAGATTTCATGAGCAGGCAGAATCTCTGTCTGTGGAACGATGATAGTCACACATATCTCCATCCAGGTACAGGTTCCCTAACTTCAATTGACCTTGATTGTTCTTGGGAGGTGGAAGAAGACCAATGGGGTAGTGACCACTATCCCATTGTTTTGTCCAGCCACTTTTCTCCTTCTGATGAGAGAGTGCCTAAATGGCACTTTCAAAAGGCCAATTGGACCAAATTTCAATCTCTTTGCCTTGAAAAGATCACAGGCGATCTTCTGCAAGATGTGGAAGATCCCATTAAAGCTTTTACAGACACACGTCATACATCCAAATGTTGAAACCCATTCAAAATCAAGGACTCAGACTCTGTCTTGGAGCACTTCGAACTTCGCCTGAGGAGAGTCTTACTGTAGAAGCCGAGGAACCTCCACTTGCACTGAGAAGAGAAAAGCTTGCTCTACAGTATGCATCCAATATTGCAGCAAATCCCAGCAACCCTGCTTATGACTGCATTTTCAACCCAAGCAATGAAACCCTCTTTGCCAATAAACCCAAGGCCATTCCAACTTTCGGTATATGTATTAAGGAATCATTAGAAACACTCGAGTTTGATGTAGATAACATTGCAAAATTCCAATATCCAGACACACCACCTTGGACATACGCTGTCAATGTGAACTTGGCTCTCTCTGAAGCAAGGAAAGACTCAACTGACCCTCTGATCTACAACAGTATGTTCAGGGAGGTTAAAGACATACATTCTGATCATAAGTTCATCTACACCGATGGTTCTTACAAGGATGACAAGGCTGCAGCGGCAGCTGTCATGGGCAAGCACACCTTCTCGGAGCGATTACCAAAGGGTGCGGCAACATATTCAGCAGAGCTTGATGCCATATTCTTAGCAATGGACCATGTAGAAAGCTCTTCCCATAGAAAATGTGTGATATGTTCGGATTCAAAATCATGCCTACAAGCTTTTCAGAACAAGGATTGGAAGAACCCTCTGATCCGCAAGATTTTAGAAAGGCTACATTATTTATGTTCAGGACTTCACAAAACTGTGCTTTTTTATTGGGTGCCGAGTCATGTTGGCATTCAAGGAAATGAGGCTGCAGACATGGCTGCCAAAGAAGCTCTCCTCACACAGACTTCAAAAGGCACATCAATGCACTCATAAGGATAAAGTGGCAATTACAATGGGATGAAGCTGTCATGAACAAGCTTCATGCAATTCAGCGCACCCTTGGCAAATTTTCAGGTGCTTGTCATAGAAATAGACGCGAAGAGACCGTTGTTGCACGTATGTGAATTGGACATAGCTATTTGACTCATAGCAGAAGACCAGCCAGAATGCACACCATGTGGAGTGCCTCTGACTGTGAAACATATTTTGATTGAATGCATTGACTTTGCAAATGTTCGAGCACAGTATTTTAATGTAGCAAGTATGAAATGTTTATTTGACACTGTTAGTACTGCCTTAGTTTTATCGTTTTTAAAGCACATTGGAGTGTTTAATCGGTTTTAAGACATTTTGATGGCATTGTATAGCCCTTAGTGTGCTGATATGCTGTTAAGCATTCATTCATTCATTCATTAGACCTGCCCGGATTCAGTGAAGCCTGTACCATCGCACTGTCGGTTATAAATATAATCTCAGCACCCTTCCATCCCTGCGCACAGCGGCCTGCTCCCTTCAATACTGCCCTCATCTCCTTGACGTGTATATGCTCCCTATTTACTCCAATCGGCACCGATACGTGGTGGTGCCCCATCTCCTTTCTTAGCACCTCATCATACTGACCATGATGTGACTATCCAGTCACTCCCCCAAACCCCGATTCGAGGCATCGCTATACATAGAGGTGGTCAATGCAAATTTCCCTAACATGCATGCCTTCCATTAAATCTCACTGTGAAGGTGGCCCACCAATTAATGTCATCCCTAATGCATGCATTTAAGTGAGCACGGTAATAGGGCTCCCACAGGGTGCCTATTAAGTCATATACACGTCGAGTGACTGTTCGTCCTTCCCTAATGACTTTTGCGCAATGTGCCAAATGGCCAGCTAATCTCTCTAAATCCTTATGAGTCGCCTCCTTCCGACCCTGAAATAGCCTTAACAACTCACATAACTTAGCTAACGCATCATCCAGAAGGGTCAGTTCCAGTGTATCTGAATTTACGTCAATGCCTAAAATGCGTATTTTCTTCGAAGGTGAAACTAATTATAAAAAAATCCCAATCTATGCAGTATAGCGAGGACCCGTTGTTGATGAATACTCGTCTCACTCTCCGAGCCACCGATGACTCAGAAATCATCCAAATAGTTAATAATTCTGCCAACTCCTTCCCTTCCTGCACATCTAACAATAAAGTCTGATAAGCTTGAACAAATTAATGGACTTGAGGAGAGGCCCATACAGAGCCTCCCATCAATCAAATATGTTTCAATGTTGTCGCCCTCAAAGACCCAGTGAAACCCCTGTCATTGCCAGTGTTCAGGGTGGATCTGGACAGCATGATAGGCATCTTTTACATCGATGCTAGCCAAGTAGTCACCACGCTACAAAGCTTCGACCATGTCATCGAGACCCTTATATTTAAACCTAGGAGACGCCACGCCAGATGTATAGTTATTAACGCTGCCTTCTCTAGGTCTGCTGCAGTCGACTACACTTCTCCCGCCACCGTCGTCCTTGGGAACGGCAAAAATATCATGTACACAAGTTGGTTTATTGTCGACTCATCTTCAAACTCCACTTTCTAATTCTACCAGTAGACGGGATTCAATTATATCTCTCCCATTTGGATTTCTTCCTCGCTGACTGAATATCATAATGTACCCCACAGTTGTCATCACCCGAAAACAAAATACAATAACCTGCAAAAGAAATAGTGCATCCATATCAACTTCGCTACCACAAAAAAAGACAAGGTTTTGTCTGACAGCGCATGCCACATAGGTCATAGATACAGTCAGTTTCCCCCAACACAGTTATTGTCCACCCAAAAAGTCACATAAATAGCATCTTCGTTCCCCCTAACCGAGACGTGCCAATCTTTGTCATCCTCATAACACGCACACAGCATGTTCTCCCAGCCCCGTCGAGCGAAAGTTGCACCAACCTGTACAAAGTCTCCATGTCGCTTCAATAGTGCATGCTCCCTCACGCCCGTCTGTCTGCTGACACTCAGTTGTAATCATGTTGTTTCTCCATTGTCGTATCCAATTCCGCCTCCTCTACCATTGCCTTAGCCATTTTAGCCAATGAACTCCTAGTTATTCTAGTGTTCCCCTCCCATGCTCTCTTCTTCTTCATGCAGCAGTCTTGATTTGCACCATTGTGAGTCTCTCCGCAACCCAAACAAAACTCCATGGGGATAGTATGCATTCTCAAACACTACCGGCACGAAGCGCGTGACCTGGTCAGTTTATAATTCGGCGCTCATGTGATCCTGTCACACTCTGGCTGGCCTTTGCCTAAACGGTGGTGGCACCAGAGGTGAGCAGCAGGTTCTGGCCTACAGCAAATGGGACAATAAATAATAATATGTACATACTCAATAGCAAGCAATTAAATACAAGGTTACATAAAACGATATCGAATAGCTGCTCTGCCCATTTATACTCACATAATAAATTATATATCACATCACAAACCGGGTGGTGGGGGGGGGGGGGTGAACCTGAATCTGTGCGGGGCTGGGAGTGCAGATGTTGGTGGCGGGGGTGGGTTGGAGGATGGCGGCGGAATGGAGCTGTGTGCACACATGCGCCGGGTGGGGGGCGGGCTGGTGTGAGGAGGGCTGCATGGGTGGGTGCGGGTGGGGGGAGAGGCAGGGGAGGTTGCCAAGGTGGCAGTGGCAAGGGAGTGCGGGTGAGGCGGAACGTGAGTGTGCAACTGTGCTAACACCACATGGTCGTCGGGGCTAAGGTCAGCATTCACCAAACTTTTCGCTCTGCGGGCGGGGCAGACACACTTAGAGAGGTGAAGGAGCTTTCCGAGCAGGGACTGGAGCTGCTTCCTGGTTATGCGGGCCCTCGCGGCAGTGGCGTGTACCATCCTCATGGTGCCCACGACCTTGTCGGCCAGCATAGCTAGGACTGGTTCACTCAGTGTCATGGTGGGGGCATCTATGAGGATTCCGAGCCACCGGACGGCCGCCACGGGGGACTGGATCTTCTCAGCCACCTCGGGGAGGCCGAGCTCATCAAACACACCTCGGGCGGTGCGGAAGTGGGCATCGGCGGTAGGGTGGTTGGGTGTGACGACTATGAGGTCATCCAGATACATTGTGGCGGCTATGCCGCGTCCGCGTAGTATGTAAACTACTGCCTCCGCCACCCTCTGTATGTGGCAGCTGGGCTCGCGTGCTGGGGTAGGACCTAAAGTTCTTGTAGGCCCTGCTAATATCCATGGTGAATGTGGAGCTGTTAGGGCCACTGGCCCGGAGCTCGCGTGTGAACCTGTCAACCGTGGGGAGGCAATGGTCGTGGGTGTGGCCCAGCGCGGTGTTCTTGATGATGTACGCATTGACGGATGTTTTGCGGGGGAAGGAGAGGTCAGTGATAATCCTCCTCTTACTGGGGTCGGCCTTCTCCCTAGTCATCATGGGCGAGGCATGGAACCATGGTTGGAAAGCTGGTTCGCGGTATGAGCCGTGGAGCGCCCCACAGTCCATTTACTTGCGGATGCATTCCCCGACGGCCTCCGGGTGTTTGGCGGCGCTGGGGTGGTTCCCGACCTTTCCTGTCCCGGAGGTGGGGCCGAGGTAGCTGAGGGGGAAGCCGAAACAGAGGAAGTCGACCAGCTGGCGGTGGTCGGGGGACCCGGAGAGCAGGGCGCTCCACAGGTCGACCTTAATGACACTTGCTACCAGTATGCGGGCCTGCACTGCATTGGGCATCCCCGTGGCACAGACGGCCACCTATATATTTGCTATGCCGCCATCTACCGCAGAGGTGGCGCACGGCCAGTGGTCACAGGGGTGTGCTGCGTATGCCCATGGGGTGGGGTCGATGCAGCTCCAGGGGAGGGGTGTGGCATCCTGAGCGCAGTGGGTCCGGATCCGGTCAAAGTCGGGATGGGACTCCGCGCCACCGCGGGCAGCGCCAGGGCCGTTAGTGGGTGCCCCGCGTCGGCCCTGCCAATGACGGGCGGGGGGTCCTGGCCCCCGGAGCTGGAGGGAGCCACGTGGTGAATACTTGCATGGCGCCTGCATATGTGGCGCTGCCCGCATTTAGTGCTGGGTCATTGCCCGCAATCGATCGGGCGCCCGCATTCCCCATGCTGCTCGCACCCATCGGGTCACCAGCATCTGCCAGTGTGGGCTCTCACTAGCCAGCACAGATGTGATGGCGGGGGGACGGCGGCAACAGGCGGCACATCTGTTGGGTCGGTGAGCCGGGGTCGTCCGCCAGATGTGGCGGTGAGGCGAGACGGCGATATGGCGTGGTGATGGGTGGCGCGTCTGGCGGGTTGTCCAGGCGTGACCTCCAGATGTGGCATGACCTCCAGATGTGGCAGTGAGGCAAGATGGCGATATGGTGGTGAGGCGAGGCGGCGGTAATGGCTGATGGCCCTCCCGCCGCCGGGGCGAGACGGACCGTTGGTGTCGCCGCCGCCACGGCCCGCCCCACCGCGCCCGAGGAGTGCTGGGCCGGTAGTGGCGGGGGGAGGGGGGTTCAGCTGGTGCCCGTGCGCCGGCTTGAGGTGTCTGGTCCCCGCCACCATCCGCCATGGCGGGGGCTATGGTCATTGGGCATGCCATGGTTGATGTCGCCCCCACGGCCTGCCGTCGGCGACGCGGGCGGGCGGGGCGTGGGTGGGGTTGGTGGGCCATTGGCCCGCCTCCCCCGCATCTAGTTTTTTGCACCCTGTGGCGGCACTGCTGCTCAGACTGGTCATAGAATGCCTCCGTGACCCTAAAGCAGTGGGCACAGGCATGGACGACCTCGTCGGGGCCGTCCTGGTGGTGCTGGGGGAGGGTGCAGCGGCAGGCCGAGTTAAATGCATAGCCGCTCATGAGCCTCCGCCTCGATGCGGCCGCGTCCAGGTTGGTTGTTGCCGTTGTTTTCTTCCCACCCGCCACATGCGTCCGTCCGGGTCGGGGTGGGTGCGGCCGTGTAATAGGTGAGCCGCTTGTGCAGCATGGCGTTCCTATCAGACCAGGTTATCTTGTTCTTTTCAATACGATCAAAGATCCGCTGTGAACATTTGCATACCATGGGCCAAGGCTTTGTCATGCACTCCTCAGTGATGCACCAGTAATGGTCAATCATATCCCTGTAGTCACGCAGGTCGGATACCGGCTCGTCGTCGAGTAGGGCCACAGAGTTTCTGGGCAGCGGACTGCCATTCAGCCCGCTCCAGGTACATGTAAGGCTGATATCGGGTTCGCTACAAACATGTCATGCATGATGGTTCACCTACCTACCAGCCTGCGGTACCGCACACGGTCACGATCAATCTCGTCGTCGAGCACTTCTATTTGCTGGGCCCTAGCCTGCATGTGAGCGATCCCGTCCCAGTGGGTGTTGGCTGCCGAGACGACCGCTCCGACTGAGGATGCGACCGCGAGGAGGGGATCTGGTGTCAAGCCCTGTGCGATGCGAGGCGGGAGGACTGGCCGTGTCGCCCCTCCCCATGCGCAGGCCCGCGTATGGACTCCCCTGATCTGGGCCTGTTGCGGGGCCACGCCAGGCGCTGGGCGGGGGGCCGGTGTGGCGCCGGGGCGGTCGTCAGCACCCGCCGGCGGGTTGATCTGGGGTGGGTCCTGCCCCCCGGCCGCCTCTGCTATGAGAAGTATGGCATCGTGGAGGGCCCCGAACCGGTCGGCGAATCTAGCCTCCATTTCCACCAAACGTCGCTCCATGAGGGTGTCCGCCTCCTCGCCATGTACGGACCACACGTCACATGGGGTCGCGGCCGCCCCGACCGGCCTCGGGGAGGATTGCCCCGGCGGTATGTAGGAGTCATCACTGTCAATGGCGGAGCACCCATCTCCCCGCGGTGATCCTCCATTGTCCTGGGGGATCTCCTCCCTGAGGGGAAGTATGGAGCAGGATGCCCCAGGCCCGGACCCCATAACATTGCATGAAGGTCGTGCAGCCAGCCGCTTTTTCCCAGCCGATCCGTGTCTGGGCATATCTTGTTGGTGTTTGCGAGATGCCCCGGGTACCAAAGTAAAATTGTGTAGTGGTCAGTCCGATGTGTGAGGCGGAGTGACCAGCTGAGGGTGTGAGCATCGGTGTGCATGCTCTGTGCCCCCCCCCACACCCCACCTCATGGCGGTGGGGAGTGAGGGGGTGGGCGCCGCGCCGGTCCGCGTGCCCCGCAATGACCCCAAATGAGCACACGCTCATTCCCCACAATTTATCTGACAAACTCACAAATCTGATATTTGGCATTGTGAATAAACAAAAAAGCTCCTTCCCTAATACTTGCCATATCCTAACAATGACCAGATGGGGTGGCCGAATGAGTTGAGTGTCTGTCCCCTGTTTTGGGAGATTGGGGGCTCCGAACCCATGAGATCGTGGGTTCGAACCCTGGTCGAGTCAAACCAATGACTTAAAAATTGATACTTGTCGCTTCCTAGCCTGGCACTCGGCATTACTAGGATAGGGCAAGGACTGGTTCACTCAGTGTCAGGATAATGTACTGGCGGCCTGATTTCCCAGAGGGGCAGCACTATAAAGACACCATGACTGCGCACTATCACAAGTCTCTTACCCATCCTGATATGACCTTATATATTGCTAGGACATAAAACAACAACAAACAAACAAACATCCTAACAAGGATGAATGCTAGGCTATGTTTGTTGGTTGGTTCTTGGAGTTTTACGTCCTGGTAACATCAGGACGGGATATGTAGTAACAAATATATATATTTGGTCAGCTTTTGGTTCATTGGTTTATGCGCCGTGAGATTGATCCCATGGCCTCTGGCCGAGATAGTGAGCACTCTGCCATCTAGTCCATCTCACTTGGGAGAGTTGTTACAAGTGTTTCGTCACATATGGACTCACTCACACATTGACCTATTCTGTTGTACGAACACACACCTCCATTCCAAATGGAAGGCACCTCTTTTGTTTTTAGTGATGAATTTATGTACCCTGCTTATAACGGATAAATGTGTTAACACTGATTTTCACTGCTGGGCAGCACTAATCCAATTTGATTTAAATCTTCTGAGTTTTGTTTTAGTAACTTGATTCAATTCACTGATGTCAGGTCTTGATCATTGGGAAAAGACTGATAAAAGAAAGGCTGGTGCTGAATGGATTTAATAAATGTATGCATTTTGCATTTACAGTGCCAATAGACCATTACATGAGGCTAGAAGCAGTGATGATGGCTCTGTGGAATACCTCCCAGGTCTGTCGGTAGGTTATTCATATATAGCATTTAGCAGTATTCATGAAGACTAGTAAAATATACGGGATAACTCAACCAACTAGAATAAAAGCCGATCTACGTTAGATGTTGCCATTAAGTCAGTGCATTCATAAGCATTGGCCATGATCATAGATTAAATGTGTCATCCTTGTTAGTTGTGCCATACAGGCACCACACAGTTAAATTGGTATGCACTATACATAATTAATTTAATTTGATTAAAGTATTATGCTTATATATTTCACAGAGGAGCAGACAAAAGCGGCAGACTGCAAATACAGGTAATTTTGAAGCCCATTCAATGCTAGATCTGTTGTTGAATGACTTCAGCTAATAAGGAGCTACATTCACTTTTTGTTAGCTTATTCATTACAACATTCATGAATAAATAGGTTCTATCTGGGAAATCAATGCAATAAAGTTGGATATATACCGAAAAATATATCGCGATCCACAAAACAAAAAGATTACCATAAGGCCCAACTAGTGACAGGGATACTAAACAACCCCATAGAAAGGGTGTTGGAAGGCTGGATAATGGAAAGAAGCACATGATCTTTTAATGTAAACTGTTAAATACAGCCTACTCTTCAGATACATAATATCTATCATAGCCTGATACATTTAGGATGAATGGTTTATGAAATCATGTAGATTATTATACTTTAAGTCGAAGTGACAGCTTTCTGTGGCCACCATCGTGTTTGTTTCTTCTGGTTGTTTGTTTTAATAATTTCAAAGTTCCTCCACTGTAAATCAATATAGATAAACATTGAGCGCTGGAACAAGGATCTCTGTATATTATTTATAGTTGATTCATACCAAGAGATTTAGACATGGTTGTCATTCACCGATACTCCAGATAGAGGTGAAGGTTTTATCCATGTAGTTCCAATCCAATTAAATATAACTAGTAGTAGTAGGCCTAAGCTTCAGCCTGGTTAGGTCTATGCATAGGGGGAAATCTCTATATTCGACACCTCTATGCCAACATAAACCAACCATATATTTGAGTGTTTATAAGAAGAACTGGACTGTATGGCCTCATACCTAGGTTTTGTGAGTTAACTTTTGCTGTCATTTTATACAAATTTAACCACTTTTAAATTACATCTGAGATCATTGTTGCTGTCATTTGACAGAAGTCTGATACTTTCATTTGTAGGGAGATAAATGTGACTACCAACACCGACAGCTAGAATACTGGTGGATGAGTGGAACACTTTACCATCTAACACTGTGAACATTTTAAGGAACAGATTAGACCCTATTGTAAAGACATGAGCATGTAGTGTCTTTATCTTGGTTCATTTTGAACATTAAATCCACAGTATATAGTTATGAGTAAGTAACTAGAAGACTCTGTGCAGGTAGGATGGATGTTGGCCGGAGTGTGGGCCGGGGTGGATGCACAGAAGGGGATGCTGTCTGTGGGTGTGTGGGTACTGATTGTACTGATTGTGCTGATTAGAAAGAGTCAGAAATACATGGGAATAGCTACTGGTAAATAGGATACAGGGAAGGACGACTCGGTTGGTGTTATCTCGAGTATGTGTAAACACATTGAAGGATGCATGAGGTGGAGCTGAGGACATGACCATCCTGAAGGATGCATATAGGGGAGATGAGAACACAGTAGTCCAAAGGCAAAGTGGTAAACAGAAGGGGGTATATAAGGGGAGTGTGGACCCATAGAAAGCCAGTTCCACACTGAAGCTCAAATGACGATGGTGATGTTCATTCCTTGGGGAACTCACTGGGCAACAAGCAGCAGCAGACGTGGATATGCAGTAGCATAAGCCAAGCAGCAGCATAGGCAGGGTTATGCAGGAGCATAATCCATAGAGACACGAGACGACTCAGTAAAGTGAACCCACAACCCAGTGGCAACAGCTGAAAGGGGTTGTGACTTTACACTATGTTAAAGAGAAAAGGCGGGCACTTTATAAACCAAAGACGGCTTCCTGTGTCTTCATTGAACACCAGCATACAGGACAGTTTGTATTACCACATTCCTGGTCAGTGGTGATTTCATTGTGAATCATTGTGAATAAATATCACAAACGTTTCACTTTAAATGTGGCCTTTGCTGCCGACATGGTATTCAACCATCATCATCGTTATTTTCGATTATATTGAGTTTCCAAAATACCCTGCTGCATGCCATCTACCACTAGAAGAACAGACAAATTATCCGAAATGCGTAATATTGCATTTGATTTACGGTGTGGGGGGGGGGGGGGGGGAAGGAACTGCCCCAGCTGTTCTACTTTCCTCCTTCCAGACTCTCGCCTCAGGCCTTGCTGACCCTAGGCGCCACCTATCACCTCCCACTGGAATCTGCAGCCACGCTTGGTTGTTTGTCGTTGTTTTATGTCCTAGCAACATCTTTCAGGATGTGTACCGACCTCTTCAGTGTGCACTTATGGTGACTTTATACCACTGCCCCACTAGGAAACCAGGCTGCCAGCACCATTAACTGACATCCCACTCAGTCACATTATCCTGACACTGAGCCAACCTGTCCTTGCCATATCCTATTAATGCCTAGCACCAGGCTAGGAAGTGAGAAGTATCAATCTTTAAGTAATTGGTTTGACTCGACCAGGATTCGAACCCACAAACTCATGGGTTCAGATCTCCCGATCTCCCAAAACAGGAGACGGACACTCTACTCATTCGGCCATCACGTCTGGTTACAGCCACGCTTGCAGCCAATTGGGGACATTTAGCATAGTTACTTTTTCCGACGATAGGTGGTGCATCGGTACTAGTGGGCCTAAATGGAGATACATGCAGTCAGTTTGCAGGACCATACCATTACTATGTCAGTACACACGATCATACTGTCACTATGTTAGTGACCGGAACTACAGTCAGTATGCTGGACTACAGTCAGTAAACAGGACAAGATTGTCAGATTGTCAGTATGTCAGTACACTGGACAAGTCAGTACGCAGGCTACAGTCAGTTCTCAGGACCATATGTCAATACACTAGACTAGTCAGTACACAGGACTACAGTCAGTACACAGGACTACAGCCAGTACACAGGACTATGCTGTCAGTACTCCAGTACTCAGGACTACAGTGAGTACACATGACTACAGTCAGTACACATGACCATACCGTCAGTGTGTCAGTACCAGTATGCTGGGCTAATCAGTGCACAGGACTATGGTCAATACTCAGGACCATACCATCAGTATGTCAATACAGCAGACTACATTCAGCACACAGAACCACACTGTATGTGTGTCAGTTCACGAGACTAGTCAGCACACATAACCATACCGTCAGTATGTCAGTACACAGAAGTAGTCAGTACTCAGGACCTTACCATCAGTATGTCAGTACACTAGACTAGTCAGTACAAGGACAACAGTCAGTACACATACCAATACCATCAGTATGTCAGTAGATACGACTATACTGTCAGTATGTCAGTACTACAGGCAGCACGGAATACCATACAGTCAGTATGGCAGTACACCAGACTACAATCAGTAGTCAGGACCATTCCATCAGTATGTCAGTACAATGGTCAGTACTCAGGACTATACCATCAGTATGTCAGTACAGAGGACTAGTCAGTTCAAGGACTAGAGTCAGTACACATAATTATTCTGTCAGTATTTCAGTACACAATACTACAGTAGGTACACATGACTAGTCAGTACACTGGACAATCCTGTCATTATGTCAGTACACAGGGCAATACTGTCAGTACACAGAACACCCCTGTCAGTATGTCAGTACACAGGACTCGTCAGCATACAGAACTACAGTCAGTTCACCAGACTACAGTCAGTACACCAGACTACATTCAGGAGACAGGACTACACCGTCAGTATGTCAGTACACAAGAGTAGTCAGTAAACAGGACCACACCATCAGTATGTCAGTACACCAGACTACAGCCAGGAGACAGGACTACACCATCAATATGTTAGTACACAGGAATAGTCAGTATACAGGACCATACTGTCAGGCCCACTAGTTCAGTATTGATGCCATCGACAAATGTTTGAAGTACAGAATCACAATGTCCCCCATTACATCACTCCTCCAACTGCTGAGACGTCCGGGCCGACTTCTGTCCCCACTTAGCCTAGGGCTCTTGTTCCTTTCCTTCTTGTTTTTTTCCTGTGTTCCTGTATGTTCCCTTCTCTTGTATATGTTTGTTCCTTCTAGCATTAGAGGGCTAGATGGCACTTATTAATTAAACTCCTTTTACCTTCACCTCGCATTCCTCCCCTTTTTTTGCGAATCACACATGGTTATGATCAGATCCTTTTTTTTCCTGGCCAACTATTGATGTAAACTTGCATAGTCCGAATGGTTGGTTTTCTTCTGGCCAACTATTCAGGTAAAATTGCATAGTCGGAATGGTTGTTAGGTTCTAGCATTTTCTGAGATAAGTGCATAAAGTTGATCATTATAATCTGC
Source organism: Branchipolynoe longqiensis (assembly GCA_030323885.1). Classification (NCBI taxonomy): domain Eukaryota; kingdom Metazoa; phylum Annelida; class Polychaeta; order Phyllodocida; family Polynoidae; genus Branchipolynoe; species Branchipolynoe longqiensis. The sequence goes on from JASIRB010003396.1 coordinate 13,911, forward strand.
TTTACTTTAGTTTGAAGAACATGCATAATTAATGTTGACAAACATGTCAAAATACTGGCATTTGACTTATTTAGAATTCATCAGACAATGACACTTCTTTGTAGTAATTTTGCTACATTATCTCATCTTGTAGGTTGCAGGCTTTATTCCCCGTGGCTCCTCACTCCTGGAGAGCTCAGATCGCCAAACTTCCCGAGCAACTACCCGAATAATGCTACGTGCAACTGGAGGTTAATGGCGCCTCCTGGCCAGGTGAGTGCAGCAACATTCTGTCGAAACATTGTTGTCGCTCCATGTCAGATACAGTACAAGTTCTATTTCTGTCAAATCATGGTCAGATATGCACACCACTTAGTGCATATTTAGATATTAGAGAACATTAAAGGATATTATTTGCAGAGACATCTAGTGAATTCGCATTTTACTTCATATATATATAGCTAGTATATGGATATATGGGTATACATTTTCGGTATGAGGTTTATTATTATTATTACTATTAATACGTTATGATATTGTTTATTGTCCAATAAGGGATGGATCCTTTTGATCCAAAAGGTCAATGAGTCAACACCTGCCGAGGTATCATAACAGCACAGTGCCGGCACAACGCCACACACCAGGATTCAATCGGTTGGTGTAACACTATTAGTGCCATTGTATGGTACGGTAATAGTCCTAATTGTTGTGCGTTTGTGAGTCAATGCCGAAAACCAAGCTTAGGCTGTCAGGTGACCAGACTACAAACTAGAGTGACAAGATTGGTGTACAAAGAAAATGGCCATGGCTCCACACCCTACGCCGCAAAAAGATATGGTAGTACATGAGGAAACGGACGATGAGAGCCTCACAACAGAGTTTGGGACCCTCTCTCTGGACGAACATGAGAGAGGAATAGCAGCAGACATTGAGTGACTGCAGCAGGAAGACCGCGAAGCACGGCTTCATGTGGAAAGGCAAAAGTTGATGGGGCGACGAGTTTTTAAAATATATGGATTTTCGGTTTGGAATTATATATTGACAGAGAGGCTTATTATCCTTGGGCAACGGAGTGGGGACCAAGCTTATGTAATAATAAAGCAACGGGTTCTCCACTCATTGTATGACATATTAAGCTATGTGAAGTATAGGTTAGTACATAGTGCTTGAGATTGTGAAGAGATGTTTCTATATAAGAGACAGTTAATGTTGGTGAAATGTCCCTCGATGCACCAGTAAGGGTGCGAGTGGAGGAAAACGACATTTTAAATATATATAAATGTTGTAAATGTCTGCAACTACCTGTTACCACAGGGTCGATGGGAAAGCACACTAGCCTCATCTGCATACAGTATGGACACCACCTACAGCTGGGTTGAGTGACAGCCACCCATCCTGGGGGCGTCGCCACCCAGGATGTGGAGGGTGCCTGATTGGCTGGCTGTGGGATGCCCAGTCTCCTGCACTCCCTTGCCCCACCTGATCACCCTAGCCTCACTTTGATATTGATTATTCTAGAACACTGCTCCAGACACACTGGGCAGCAACACACTACTCCTGACTCTTGAGTGAGACACATTATATCTTGAGCAGGGATCCAGACACTCTGTCTGATGCTCCACCTTTCCTATACATACAAATTGAGCTGTGTGCAACAACAATAGCACTCTGTTCAATGGGCTGCAGGCACTTAGTCATAGATATGCTAAAGAGCAATGAGACTCTGTGTGGACAGAAGGTAAGGGGTCAGGGTGATAGGTCACTAGTAGGTGAACAGGAGTTGATGCCAATAAAGCACAACTTCTTCACTGTCAATCTTTCGTGACTTGTCTTCCCTTTCTTCCTTATGAGTTTGTTAAGAGGGGCATCAGGTGTGAACAGACTGGGGAGAGTTTATGGTATCTCTGGTGCTCAGACGGCCGGGCAACCAGAAATGTTATAGAGTGAAGGATACGGCAAAAGGGAGGGCAGAAGGCAAGATGATGGCCATGGGCGACACATATGACCTCCCCTCAAGGTCTTTGGAGGAACAAGGCCACAATGCAGGAAGCTGACGGAAACACAGGTGCATTCGTCGTACGGCATAGGCCGTTCCCATTCAAAATGCCGGCAGCGGCAGCAAAAGTACATCTTCAGTGAGACAACAAAGATGTAAGTGGGTGTTAAAACGTTACATTGGCGGGTAGAAATCCTTAGAGAAATTAAATGCGTTCAAACTGAATGAAGCTGCCGTACGCTGGATAATTGAGATACCTAGCCTAACCGTAGCCGACTACGAAGCTTTCATCCAGCATATTGGGTTCCTATGCAACAGAGCAAAGTCAGAATAGTTCACAAACCCATATCATGATCTGTTTATTCTTACAGTGCCCTGTCGCTAGGGCAGCACAGCCAGTGGTATTATCGGTGACAAAGATTACAGATTTGTCCCTCCAACTTTCCGCCCAACGGGTGGCAGCACTAACGACCCCCTACATTTCCCTTACGTTTATGTGTGCGTCCTTGCACACCTCGTTAGTGTTGGCATGATGATGACTGATTTGAGCCATTAAGTCCTGAAAAGCATCGGGGTTGAAAACCCCCCACACCTGTCATTTGTATGTGCGGTGCCGAAGCTGGAATTGGACGCATCGGAATAGACCAAAATACATTCGGCATGATGGCTGTTGAGACGATCAACAAAACTAAGCCACCAGGCTACTTCCTCCCTGAACCCTGTATTTAAGCGAAACTGGTAGTATGGGTGCTTGAGCGTTCTGATAGCATCGTAAACCCAGCTACAAAAGGAGCGCCCACCTCTGACAACTTTGGCGCAGTGCGCCAAGTGCCCATCCAACCTTTCTAAGTCTCGACGGGTTGCTTTCCACCGGTTCAAAAAAGAAATGAGATGAGCTTTGAGTTTCCTAATCTTATCCAGTGGCACGAGCAACTGCATTTGGATGGCATCAAAATCTATTCCCAGAAAGCGAGTGAACTGAGCTGGGGAAGTTATTTTTGCAAAGTTAATACAAAATCCCAACTGTCTGAGCACCCGAATGATTGTTACTTGGGATTTTGAGCATGCGTCCCATGAAACACCGGGCAAACACCCATAAAGCAAAGCAAAGTAACGGTGAATTCAACACAACAACAGTTATTCAAGTGGTCAACTACATGCAATTTAAAACAGTACGAGTCAATAGTTACCGTTAATCAATTACATAACAATTCAGTCCAATTTGTTAAACATTCTTCAGTCCAATTTTTAAAAATTCTTGCCAATAAATGTCTGGGACAGTATCGAATGCTATGTCAACCGAGTCTGTAGAAGTGTGCGTTCCCTGACCCTCAGGCGTAGGCTCGGTGCCGCTCTGGTGCTGCGGTGGAGGGCAGTCAGCGACCACCACATCTAATTGGCCGTTAATTGGCCATGACTGGGGGCGGGGCACAGTATAATACTAGCATCGGTGCGTTCAAGATTGCCACTAGATCGGTCTTTTTTACAACAGTCATGCCTGCGGCTTTTGGAACCGCACTTCCCAAACCAATGGCCATAACGGCAAGCCTGTTCATCATGGGGACAACCCTCCTCGTTATTGAAGTTGCAAAAAGGCCTTATCCCATCCTTAGTGTATGGCCTTCATGCTCCTGACCTCTTGGATTGACTAGAGCGATTCATTTTAAAGCAATCAAACGCATAATATCAAAGTGTTAATTCAGAGTTCCCGGGGTTAAAGGCCGAGCCACCTCCTCAGCCGCTAGCCTACATACTCCCAAATCTTAATTCATGTGGACTGTTGCAATAAATCGGTCCGAACTCGCTCTCGCTGCCAAGTATGCGAAATGCCATACAAATCTTCTATAGTCTCTAATGTCTGAATCTTTTGTATGCAGCATCCAATAGCAGTTTGCTTCTCTTCGCTCGTACCCAGATAATTTACGCACAGCCATTTTATCTTCGGTATATCGCTGAATGGACCTCTTACTTTGGAGTCTCCTTTCTCTGATATGTGTGCGCTCTGAAGAGGAGGAGGACCAGCTCCGCCTCCTATGGTGCCAGTGGCATCTCGATGGGCTTCTCCCCAGGCTGTCCCCAGACTTCTTGTCCTGCACTGGTGTTGACTGGTGCGGTCGGGCGCTCACCGAAAGCATCTCATGATGCTGCCGAGGGTGTGTGCAATCCCTTGACACACTCCGCCGTCCCCTACACTACATGCTCCTCCTGCCGGTTCTCGACACGCTCCTTCACCGATCGCTGGAGCAACTTCTCCTCCGGCCTCTTGATACACCCCCCCCTGGCTGCTCCGCGACCTGCTGTGTCCGCTTCTGCCATCTCCTGATGCACGCCTATCCGGCCTACGCAAGGAGAAACGAGACAGCTCCCACTCTATTTCGTCTGTTTTCTCCACAATGGTGGCCTTGCACTTCTTTTCAAGAGGACAAAGTCGCTCCAGAACAGAAATTTGTCTCGCTTAAGCAGACGAACAACCGACAACAAATAACGATAATTGGTCTGAGTTCTTTATATATGTCTCCGGCATGAGCAGAGCAGTTCTTTATATATGTCTCTGCCCACCTTTACAGAATTTAAACTGGTAGTGAAGGGAAGGGTTCCCTGCTAGGTCTGTGGTTATATTGTCGGTCCCAGGGGTCGCCACAGATGCTTAACGGCACAGCAAAGCCAAATGCCGACTCGGACAGGTTCAATTTGCGCAATAATAAATCAACCAAGTCGGTGAAAAACCCCTCCACCAATTATACATGCTTGATACATATATAATGCATTATGTGTTCTATAAATTACGGCCCATGATGTGTAGGTCTAACTCAGATTTGTCGATTACATATCCATATATATATATACATACATAGCGAGAGAGAGATAGAGAGAACATGTTATTTGACTTCATCAAATTTTGGACATAACACCAGAATACAGATAAAGCTGTTGAATTATTGTCTTCATTATCCCAGAAACATAAGCTATGCTATGTTTGTGTGATATATTCAATGGTTCATATTCATTACTGGAAGGCAATTTTACTATTTATGCTGGATTTTGTAAATGTCATCAATAATAGTTATAACTCATATACAACAAAAGATCTGTACGGTGTTTCTTTTGGTTCAAGTGTTTATTCATCGAATAATATCTCTTTTCAGCACCAGAGCACTGGTCTTCTGGCCGTACAGTACAATTCCTTAATACATAAAACATAACGTTAACAGTGTAAATTGAGACATGGCATACAAACACCACTACCGTCCCTTACCCCCGCCCCAAAATAAAACATAAACAAAATACAAACACCACCACTGGCCTTTTACAACCAACTTACATAGTCATTAAAACTTACTACAAGTTTACCAACTGAATACAGAAGATAACTTCTGCTTACATTCTAAACACTATGTAAATACTCACATTGATCTGACTAATATTGATCTGGATATATGAGACTACTGTACCATATTGTTATGGAACTTTTGGGTTTCAGAATTTCATTGTGTATGGTGCAAATTGTATATTCAACAAGTATTGTACACCTTATTCTATATACCTTTTTTGTGTAAATAACCCTGAATTGAAAAATGGCTGGAAGACCAGTGCTTCGGCACTGACAAAAGACTTATTCAGCAGAATAAACATATTTACCAAAACAAAATAAAATAGGCAGCTTCGTCATCATTACTGAACTTGAGTAGTTAGCGTTTGTAAATTGGAAACAAACTGCTCTTTCAGAGCTATTCAGGACAAGAGATTGTCATCAGTAGGTTTAACTGTCTAGTTTGTCTTATTTTTGTCTTGCAGATAATTTTACTCACGTTCACCTCATTCAACCTTGAAAGCTCAGCTTCATGTAATGCTGATAGCCTCAAGATTTACAATGCTTTCTCACCAAACGGATCCCCGGTAAGGAACTTGTGTGGTAACGTCATTCCCAGCAGTATACTCTCAACTGGACGATTCATGTTCCTGAAGTTTACATCTAACAGATGTCAAACTTCTGGTGGATTCAAGGTAAGATTCTTATATACAGATATGTCTTTGTTATTGAACATTTATACTGCCTATCATGGTTAGGTCGGAATAGTCTTTTCTTCACCATTAGACATTCGATCAATTGAAAGCATGAGTATACACTTTTACCGAACCAAGGGAATTTTAACCTTCCACAGCACATAGACATTGTATAAGAGCAACTGGCCTTTGATGACGCTGTAAGTTATGCACAGCAGTGGAAATCCAAAATGACAGAGGTGATGGCACGGAAAATTGAACCATCAAGCTTTATATTAGGAGTCTGATCTAGAAAAAATGTCAGATACTCTAACCACTCCGCTACAGAGGACACCACTTGAAGAAGTTTCGAAAAGAAAGCTCTGACATGATTTAATCAAGCATAGGCCAACATGTCATTTAATTTGGTTTTAATTTGTTCCCATATTATTCCCATTATGGTAAATTGCTCTCACAGTATTTGGGTTAGTTATGAACATGCACGCGAAACTCATAGGATATCTGCGCGATTTCCATTTACTGCAGCAAGAAGAATATCCACCTCCGTAATAATCTGATAATACAAACCTTAATTTAGAACGCGGGACTTCATAATTTGGTATATATATAATATATCAAGCATCTAGTGTGACTGACACTGGTCTACATCTGGTGGAGGTGAGGAGGCCACAGGTCGCACCACCAGTACAGTATTGGGTCTTACTGAGTAGAGAAATAATAATAATAATTCCCTTACGTATCTTTGTACTTGCATAATGAATTATAGATCACATATATATTTATGTGTATTTGACAGAAAAGAGCATATGAGTGGTGGTTCAAACCCCATCTGGGCAAATGTCAATTGTTCTTAGAACTTTACCAGGCTGCGCAGGGTTGAGCTGAACTGAGCTGTTCACTTGGAGCCCCATGGCCGCAGCCTGTCGTGCCATTTGGTTGTTTGTTTGTTTGAGGTTTATGTCCTGGCAACATCTAAGGTCATGTCACGACGGGTACCAACTTGTGGATGTGCGCACTCATGGCAACTTTTATAATGCTGTCCCGCTGGCAGACCTGGCCACCAGCACCATGGCCCGATATCCCACACAGTCACATTATCCTGATACTGTGCTGACTAATCCTTGTCATTTTGTATTAATGCCAAGTGCCATGCTAGGAAGCAGGAAGTATCAATTTCATAAGTGATTGCTTTGAATCGACCAGGATTCAAACTCCAGATCTTCCGTACGGGAAGCCTGTGCTCTACCGATTAGGCCACCATTCCATTCGGTGGAGTTGATATGGTGGCGCTGCTGTCTCACATCCTTGGTTACCACTGACTTCAGCACTCGGCACCCCCCCTCCCATGGACAACAAACAATTTAATTCCGGGGCCCCTAAACTCGAGGAACCGGACACGGTGACCGAATCGGTAGAGCGTTGGCTTCCCGTGCGGAAGGTCAGAAGTTTGAATCCAGGGCGAGTGAAACTAATGAATTACAAAATTGATGCATGTCGCTACCTAGCCTGGCACATTGCATTAATGGGATAGAACAAGTATTGGTTAACTCAGTATCAGGATAATGTGACTGAGTGGGAAATCGGGACATGGTGCCGAAGGCCTGATTTCCCAGTGGGGCAGCACAATGAAGTTGACATGAATGATCACTGGTGCATACTGTCACAAGTCCGTACCCATCCTGATATGACCTTAGATGTTGCCAGGATGTAAAACTCCAACAACCAACCAATCAGAGCAAGTCTCACTCCCTTCTTTCCTACAGATATCATTCACCTCCGGCGGCAGAAACTTGGGTAAGTGTCTGCAGAATGGTAGGTTTTTTTTTCGTTCAAGTGTTTTTATTGCTCTGAATAACATGTTGTCAATGCTAATTCACTACACTCGGCTAACAGAAGAAGGAGCAGAAAAGTGTTTTTAAAGAATTTATTATCAAAGGTAATCATAACCACAGAGGCTGAGCACATTCATGGCTAATTGGTGGCAGAGACCCGAATGTTCATCAATTGCTGACCAAGAGCAGGGACGAGACGACACCTCAGAATTCGGAGATGAGCACCAGGAGACAGGCGAAGGAAGATGAATCAGTGCTTATGCCTTAGTTAGAGGGAGGGTGGGTGGGAAAGCGAAGTGTACTGTAGGGTGTGCTGTGAGAAAGTGAGGAGATGGGGAACAGGGAAGCATGAGGATGACAGAAATAGACATAGCCTCGTGAGCAAATTACCCATGTTAGCCTCGGCCAACATGACCAATGCACTTGTCTTCCAGCCAAAGCAAAGATGCAAAGTTGAAAATTAAGAGGCCATCATTTATATATCCACTTTCTCCTTAAATACTTAAAATAAACCAGGTCTACACTGACCTTAAATCTGATGTCAATCTCATTCTGGGATCAGGAATTCTGCTTCAGACTCCTTGAATGGGCATTCGTTCGTTCTAGCATGTCCCCATGTATCCCATATTAGTTCAATTAGCTCATTTAACTCATATTAGCTGAATTAATTATTCACAAATGAACTGAGACATTAACATGACAAAGGTACTCGCATTCAAAAGTCACAAAAGTCACGAAAACTTTGTCAGTGCACTTTATCATCATGTAGCTACGGTCTGGTAGTCCCTTATACCTTAGGATATCTTTTGTATTTGGGTCATTCTTTGAAACTGGGCACCATATATTTGGTTTTCATATTATGATGGTGATAATTAATTATTTCTTTTATTAATAGCAAGTCCAATAAATAATATTGCCTCTGTGTGTTAGGTGTACTATAAATATTACATTTATTTAATCTATCCCATAAAACATATAACAAGTATGATTGTATGACTTTGGGCTAAAGTAAAAAAGTGAAAATTTAAACATCAACACAATGCATTTACCTAGATTTCTTTTCAACTTTTGTCAACTATTTCTTGTAAGACATAATCTTGTTTGCTCAAATGTTATCACTAAAGTCTTGTCTAACTTTATTGCGTATGCTTAACTGATGTTCTGTGCATGCCTTTGATTTCTATATTATACAAGTGATATTAACATATTTATTAACGTGTCGGAGATCAAAATCAAAAAGTGAAATAGCTTCTTTTTCAACTCTGACATATGCAAAACTTGTAAACCTTCATATGAGCATGGATTCTGTTATTATTTGGAATGTTTTTTGCTATTATTTAATATGTTTTCTGCTATTATTTAATATGTTTTCTGCTATTATTTGGAAGGTTTTTACTGTTGGTTTCCATGTCAGACTTTAGGGCCCAGTTTCAGAGAATGACCCATTTATCTCCAAGATTGTTTGTTTGTTTGTTGTTGTTTTACGTCCTAGCAACATCTAAGGTCATATCAGGAGGGGTACCGACTTGTGACAGTGCGCACTCATGGCAACTTTATAGTGCTGTCCCACTGGGAAACCAGGCCGCCGGCACCATGACCTGGTATCCCACTCAGTCACATTATCCTGACACTGAGCACACCAGTCCTTGCCCTATCCTAATAATGCCGAGCGCCTGGCTAGGAAGCAACAAGTATCAATTTTAAAGTCATTGGTTTGACTCGACCGGGACTCGAACCCACGACCCCACGATCTACCAGCACGGGAGACGGACGCTCTAACTCATGCGGCCATCCCGTCTGGTATATATACCGATTCAGCCACTACACCTGATATTAGTTCTTGGAGACTAATATCAGGTGTAGTGGCTGAATAGGTAGAGCGCGGGCCTCGCATATTGGAAATCGGGAGTTCGATTCTTGGTCGAGTCCAATGAATAACTTGATACTTGTAGCTTACTAGCCTGATGCTCGGCATTAATAGGATATGGCAAGGACTGGCTAGCTCAGTGTCAGGATAATGTGACTGAGTGGGACATCAATCAGGTCAAGGTGCTGGCGTCTTGATTTCCCAGTGGGACAACACTATGAAGTCATCATGAGTGTGCACTGTCACAAGTTGGTACCTGTCCTGATATGACTTGAGATGTTGCCAGGATGTAAAACTCCACGACCAACCAACCAAGAACTAATTGCAGCTTGTGCCGGGAATGTGCAGACATTGAACACTTCTGGAGAGATCACATCGCCAAACTTTCCTCGGAACTACCCCAATATGGCTCTCTGTCAATGGATGATAAGGGCTCCTGCTTGCAAAGTTAGTACATCCCTGTGATTTATTTATATAAGGGACCATTCAAATAGTACATAGCGCTCAGGGGTGGGGGTATGTGGGGATATGTGGCATGCATGTGGCATTACGGAGCGTTACAAGAATTAAAAATGTTTTTTGTTAAAGTTTATTCAGCAAATGTATACAGATTGGCTAAAGGGAACTGACTAGTACTAGTCACATAAGCTAAAAGAAAATACATAATAAAACAAGATACCGCATGGAAAAATTATACCAACAAATTCTGGAACAATGTAAAAAACCTCATCCCACACACAAAAACCAAACAAAAACTCACTCTTAGATGAAGGAGGCAATGTAGAAAAACCAGAAACTATTGCCAGCAAGTTAAACACACACTTCTCAAGAATAGGTGAAAAGCTATCTGAGAAATTCCATACACCATGGGAATACAAAAGCAGAGAGATAATAAACAGCATTTACACTTGTACAACAAATGAAGATGAAGTCTTAACACTGATAAATAACATGGACACAAATAAAACTAGTGGACAAGACAACATCTCTGCCATAACAATGAAAGATGCCCTACAGGCAATCCCCACAGCAATGACAGCAATGTTCAATCGGTCATTTGAATTAGGTAAATTTGTTGAACAATGGAAAGTACTCACCATCACACCACTTCTCAAGACAGGAGATAGGCAGCACATGGGCAACTATAGGCTTATTTCGATACTACAGACCCCAGGTAAACTAATGGAGAAAATATACCATAGGCATATAAATGAACACTTGCATACTAAATGAAAGACAGGGAGGTTTTAGAAAATTACACTCAACTGTCAAAACAATAGCAACATTGACAGATGACACCTTTTCAGCAATCAACAACAAACTGATTGTAGGTACAGTTTTCATAGACTTCAGCGAAGCCTTTGATGCCGTAGATCACACAATCATGCTTAACAAACATATATCATAGGGATAAGAGGAAATACACAAGAGGAAATACACTAGCCTGGATAGAGGACTACCTATGGGGAAGACAACAGAGAACTAAGGCAAACGGGAGCTTATCTTCACAACTACTAATCAAATGTGAAGTGCCACAAGGGTCAGTACTGGGTCCATTATTTCATCATATACATAAATGACCTAGATGTCTGGCTAAAAACAGACATGATTCAATGATACGCTGATGATACAGTAATATACTCAATAGGTAATAACAGAAAAGATGTAATGAACAGTTTGAACCATAAACTAGAACAGCTAAATGAGTGGTGCAATGCAAATCAAATAACCATCAATGTTATAAAATCCAAAACACTAATCTTCAAAAACAGTGGTAGGAAAAATCAAGAAAACAAAGCAGCTTCACTAGATGGTAAAATGCTGGAAAGAATAACAGAATACAGGTATCTAGGCCCTAGATTAGATGAACATTTGAATTAGAATCTTTGCATGAATGATATTGTAGTGGTCTGCACTGACCTCTCAGGCAAGTAACCACATAGACAGGTAGGCGTGGGGAGTGTATTGATATCAGGGAGCCTAGGTGGTGTAATGGTTAGCACACTGGCCCGGAATGCAAAGAGATGCGGGTTCGAGTCCCGCTCTAGGCACAGTATTTCCCATTTTCATCACCCCCACGACACTGGTTGCCGTGATCAGGATCCTGTACAAGCTTTGCGCTGTATGGTTGTTGAACCTACCCTGTGTATGTATGTGTTAGTGCATTGCCTGTATGTATGTAATTGTAAGCATTACAAGACTTACAATTCCAGGGGGACGAGTGTAGTGGTCTGCACTGACCTCTCAGGCAAGTAACCACATAGACAGGTAGGCGTGGGGAGTGTATTGATATCAGGGAGCCTAGGTGGTGTAATGGTTAGCACACTGGCCCGGAATGCAAAGAGATGCGGGTTCGAGTCCCGCTCTAGGCACAGTATTTCCCATTTTCATCACCCCCACGACAATATCATACAGAAGATCAATGGCAAACTAAGGTTTTTCAGTAAGATAAGAAAATATATGAAGAAGAACATGGCTATCCAGATTTACAAATCAATGATATTACCATACTTTGACTTTGGGAATGTAATTTACATGGGTGGGAACAAACAAGCACAAATGAAATTACAAAGACAAGAAAATAGAGCTTTGGAACTATGCCTGGGCCTAGAAAACAGACATCCTACAATAGACATGCACAAACAGGTTAATATTTGCATGCTCGAAACTAGAAGAGAAACAGACCTCAGAATACTAGCTTTTGACGATGTAGAAAAATAGAAAAGAACGAGTAGAAAAGTCACATGAAACACAAATAGGAGACACCATTCTAAACAAACTAAATAATGCAAAATATGAACAAATTCGAAACACCATAGACACGTTTACAGAATTTATAGCTGAAAGGAAATCAATCCATATGGCTAATGACCACTACTGCACATCGGTGAACACAACTCCATGCACTTAACAGTTATGATCAGAATAAACAAACATCACACCAACAACAAAAAAAGTATTGTCATGGGGTGATGAAAATAGGAAATGTGTGTGTGTGTTTGTGCCTGTGTCTATGCATGTGTCTGTGCCTGTGTATGTGCATGTGCCTGTGTATGTGGATGTGTGGACGCATCTGTCTGTGCATGTGCATGTGTGTGTGCCTGTGTTTGTGCATGTCCATGTGCATGTACATGTATATGGGTATGTACATGTGCATGGGCATGTGTCAGTGCCGTTGCCTATGAATCGGTATGTGTTGTACCTGTGTATGTGCTTGTACATGTACATGTGTATGTGCATGTGTATGTGCCTGTACATGTGTATGTGCCTATGTATGTCGATGTGCATGTCTGCATGTGCATGTGTATGTGCATGTACATGTGCATATGTATGTGCATGTGTATGTGCCTCTGTATGTGTGTGTATATGTATGTGAATGGGTATGTGTATATGTATGTGTATGTACATGCGTATGTGCATATGTATGTGTATGTGCATGTGTATGTGCATGTGTATGGGTTTATGTTTGTGTCTGAGTATGTGCCTGTGTATGTGCATGTGGTTATGTATGTGTATGTACATGTGTATGTGTATGCGCCTGTTGCTGTGTATGTGACTGGGTATGTGCCTATGTGGGTGCGTGTGTGTGGGTGCATATGTATGTGCATGTGTGTATGTGTATATGTTGGTGTGTGTATGTGTGAGTATGTGCCTATGTGTGTGCGTGTGTATGTACCTATGTATGTGAATGTGAATGTGCATGTGTCTGTGTATATGCATGTGTGTGTCTGAGTATGTGTATATGCATGTGTCTGTGTCTGTGTATGTGTCTGTGTATGTGTATGTGTATGTATTGTATGTGCCTCTGTATGTATGTGTGTGTGCATGGGTCGTTATGCATGCCTGTGTATGTATATGTGCATGTGTGTGTGGATGTGCATGTGGATGTACCTGTGCATGTGTTTGTACATGTGCATGTATCCGTGCATGCATACTTGCCTCTGTGTGTGCCTGTGATTGTGTATGTGCCTTGTTATGTGCCTATGTCTATCTGTGCCTGTGTATGTGCCTGTGTATGTGCGCATGTCTGTGTCTGTGCCTGTGTATCTACCTGCTGTTGTGTGCGTGCCTGTGTATGTGTATGTGTATGTGCATGTGGCTGTTTATGTGCATGTACATGTGCATGTGTGTGTATGTGTATGTGCGTATGTGCATGTGTATGGGCATGGGTTTGTATGTGTGTGTGCATGTGTGTTTGTGTGTATGTGCCTATGTATGTGCATGTGTCCGTACCTATGTATGTGACTGTGCCTGTGCCTGTGGCTTGTGTCTCTGCCTGTGCGTGTGTCTCAGTCTGTGTATGTGTCTGTGTCTGTACTGTATGTGTATGTGTCTGTGCCTGTGGCTGTATATGTGCATATTTATGTGTCTGTGTATGTGCCTGTGTCTGTGCATGTGTGTGTATGTGCCTGTGTATGTGTCTATGTTGTACATGTGCCCCTGCCTGTGCATGTGCCTGTGCCTGTTCTCATGTCATAAAGTGCACCGCTGTTGAGGGAGTGCACAGACTGAACCCAGGACCCTGAAGCCGAAGCCCCCACCTCCCTCCTGGCTCATAAGCTCAGATTGATAAAACCTTAATTGTCATTTTAGTCTGCCTTCGTCTTCGTGAATTACTAATCAGTGTCTACACACCCTGTCCACTCATCATTGCTCGGTACAAATAGAAAGGGCGCTTTTTAAGTTGTGCTTTCCAATTTCCAGATCGTCTCACTGGTCTTCGTGTTTTTCAACATTCAACCGCAGAGTAAATGTAGCTATGATAGCCTAAAGATTTACGATGGTGCTACAAATCTTGCAGTGCAACTGGCAAACTACTGTGGCTACAGAACACCGCAAATTACACGCTCATCTGGGAGAGACATGTTTCTCTCATTTAGGTCTGATCACAGCATTACCAGATACGGATTTAAGGTAGAAATCTTATACAATCCATGAAATAACACACTTATGATGTGTGTATGTGGTTAATTAATTGAATAATTTGCAATGGTTGGTTTGCATCAAAAACCCTATAATACTCGTGTTAGGCGGCCGTTACGATGTGGCCGGGGCGATGTGGCTGGGGCGCGTCTGTGGTGTCGGGTGGGCGAGCAGCGTAACGGCCATTACTGTGGTCGTTAGTGTCGGCGTCTTGGTCGCCAGTGGCGACTAATGGGCTGTTGGCGGTGGATATCTGAGGGGTGGCAATGGTGTCTGTGGTCGCGGGGGGTGCAGCGGTTGCTGGCGTGTGTGGGAGTGCGTGGTGATCTGCTCTATCTGTTGGCGGGAAAGTCTGTTGGTGGGTCGGCGCATGCATCCCCTACCAAGTGGGTTGGGGGAGGTGGGGGTCGGGGTGGCACGGGGGTTGGTTTTGGTGGGAAAGCTGGGTTTTTCCGCATCTATGCGGATCGGGTCTTTGCCAGTGCCAGTGCCCGTGCCACTGGGTGCTATGGTCCAGGGTGTAGGTTGAGTGACTATCCTGCGGGTGGATGATATTAACCAGTTTTTCTTCCTCCTTCCGGAAGCCAGCCAGGCAAGCAGGTCTTTGCACGTCCTTGATCGATTGGTCGTCCCGCCACCCTTTAAGGAGGTGGCCGTCGTCAATCATGGCGAATATCTTTTCGGACCATGTGAGGCAGGTATCCCACCTCCAATCCGCCGCCATGTCGAACATCTCATCCTGATGTTCCAGATGGGCTTTATCCACAATCGTGGCACCTTGGGGTCTTTCCGCATGCGAGAGAGTGCCACAAGGTACTCGTGCCAATTGCTCTCGCCTGGGCCTACCTTCCCTTTATTTTCGTCTCGTATCATATAGGTGTGGGAGAGGAGTTGGGCCATACCTCGTTTGTTTTGTCGTCCGTCGACGTTGACGCCGATGATGGCGTCAATGACGTCCCCCTTTGTTGGCAGTCATCCTCGTTGGAGGAGGTGGCGGCGGTTCGTGCTGTCTGCCGGGACCTCCCTCCCCTCCCGTGTCTGGGCCGTTCATCAGAGCCAGATCTGTCGCGTCTGTCCTTATGACTGCGTGGGGTCGGTCTCGGCGATCGTGTGCGTGTGCATGGAGAGCTGCTGCGTGGTGAACGAGCACGTGGCGTCGGTGGCGATCTGGGGGAGTCCGTAGTGTCGAACCTCCTGCGTGTCTTGACGGGCCTGTCGTCGGACGAGCTGCTCTTTGAGCACTTACTCGTGCTGATGGTTTCAAGCGACTGAATCCTGTCTGACATGGTCCGTGTCAGGTCGGCCTGCTGCTTCAGCGAGTCAGTCACTGATTGTCAGAGTAACAACATCTGCGCCACCGCCGACATCTCGTCGTCACTTGTCTGGTCTGTTACAGTTTTGCTTTTAACTACAATGGAGCACGGTCGTCCTCTCTGGCATGGTGTGCATGTGGCGTTGTCGGCCGGTGCCACAGTGGTTGCGACAGATCGTCGGGTTGATTTGCGTGCCGGCATGGTGGCGGAGTGGTGCGGTGTTGGGAGGTCTTGGAGAGCAGCCAGGAGGCGAGTGAAAAAAGGGTGTTGGTGGTCCGGCGTCGGGTGGAGAAGTGGATGGAGTATGGGGACGGCGGAAGTGAAGGGGGGGGGAGGGAGGGTACCAGCGGCGGCACCAGCGTGAGGTGATGGTGGCGCCGCCTGGAGGTAAGGGGGAGAAACTGAGAGGTGGGGAAGGGCGGACAGGGCGGCACCGGTGCGGGGGCGACGGTGGCGTCGCCTGGAGTTAGGTCGGGTAGGGAGAATGGTGGGGGAGGGCGGTAGGAAGGGGAGGGGGAGGGGCTGTCCGCCTCTATCCCAAATTAACCATATTGCCGCAGCAATATGGAGCAATACTAAGGCGGCTCACTTAGCCTGTACTGTGTAATCAAAATGATCAAACCCACCACTTGGTGTGCTGGCTGTTCTCTTGGTTAAACAGTTGCTATATTATATGTATAAATGTATATATGAATGTGAAAGATATGTGATGATGGTGATGATGGTGATGATGATGTTGATGGATGATGTGTATTTGTTCATAGCAATTTCATATTGATGTGTATTCATACTTACCTATCTCATGTATAATATAATTGTATGTGTTTACATCTGAAACACCAACCAGCAGCCGGGCTGATCAAACCCACCACAAGGTGGCACTGCAAAATATACATAGATAGGGAGTGAGCCATCTTAGTATTATAGGGTCTTTGTTTGCATGGAGTAATGGATGAGCAAATACTTTCAGAAGAGCAGTGCCTCAGTTGACAAAAGGGCACTCCCCAAATATATATTTGAGAAAATGAAAACGTTTTGATTAAAATTGCATTTTTGAAGTAGAAAAAGGGGCAATGCTTAGGGGCGCAGGATTACATACGGATGAGTGGAAGTCAGCCTGATCTAAGGCCAAATCATTAAAAAAAAGACTTGGTGATCGTCCTTCTGATCACACAAATCCGGGTCGGGCAGACGTTTTTTATTAGATTATATTTATTTCTGTACTATTTATATTATTACACAGTTAGAAAGGCCCAGACAATACGTTTGCTTGAGCGAAGTCTGACTGCACCCAATTGGCCCATCCTTTATTAAATTAACAAATCTGTGCGAGTGAGGCAGATAGTGGGGATGAGCGTGGTCATGGTCATCTCCCACCATTAAAGTAGCATAGTTTATAGCAGTAGACCAGTTACTCAAGCGCTCAGGGCCTGGATAACAAGCAGTAGTACGTCTAACCTTAGCACATAGCTAACACCCGGCAAGTAGAGAAACAATAATGTTACTTAGTAGAATATATAATAAACACTTTACAAGTGATTTAATAAGGTAATTTACTGCCGACCTGAATTTAGCTAGGTAGTGGTATTAGAATTAGCATTAGACTATTACCATCAATTAGCATTAAACTATGACTATCAGTAACAGATGGAGAATACATTATTGGCTGCATCCTAAATGATAGTTGCCAAACAAGTTATACCTCAGATATCATACAGTTCTAGAAGTTTCAATTTTGGAATTTAAATATTTGAATTAACAGTAGCAACCCTCTTTGTCCACATTGTTTTCATTTATCCCACATAAAATACAGATTGATTTATATCCTGCTGATTTATATCCTGCTGAGTAATATCTCAATTCTATGCTGGCCAGATGTACTTTTAACAGTTTAAAAAAAGATTTGATTTTTGTTTAAATAAGGGGCGGGCTATTTTTCAGCCACTGTTGGGGACAATCACTATTTTTGTTTTGTTTGCCTAAGTGGTAGATAAGTGCAAGTCTATGTCTCACCTTGCATGACAAGGGCATATATAGCATCCAGGTTATAAATATTTGCTTGATTATTTACTTATTGTGCTTATAATGATCATAACAATTGCCAACTGTATGTTCCCTTTCTTGCATGCAGATACGATACAGTTTCGAGCCTGGTCCACCTGCTGGTAAGTTAAAAGGTTGTTTCTTTGTTTGTTGTTTTATCTCCTATCAACAATCAAAGTCATTCCAGGATGTGGAGTTACAAGCTCTTTTCAATAAATACTACAATACAAATGCAAATGCAGAAGCATCCGAACCAGTGAGGAACATGTTTCTTCTTGTTTTATTCTTTATTTAATACAAACCATATTGAGGATAAGGCCCCTTAACCTCAAAGGTATGCCAATAATATAAATACAGTAAAACCTCTCTAAATCGACTTTAAATGGTCCATTGAGGGACGAGGTAGACTTTGGGAGATTTTCTATCATTACAATGGTATTCTATGGGCGATCGTTTGGGATCCAAATGCCCTTGTCATGCATGGCAGGTATTGCAGGTATAGCAATACCTCAGGGAGTTTGACGCCCCTGCCCTGCAGAGTTGTAAACCACTGCCTTGTGGTACAGGTTCTTGACAGAACCGAAGGCTAAGGGAGCAAACCCTAAACAGAAAACCATGTCACTGTGGCAGCATTAAGGGCGGTTGATGTATGGAACTCCCAACATCTCCCGACCAGCCACTGCAGGGACAAATAGTTTTGCGCCTGTCTTGACATGTTCTTGCCGGTGTGAAACCTCTATTTGCTCCCCGAGAGAGTGCCGCTGGTAACTTGCAAAAGCCAGCAGCACTTCAACACTTTTGCAGGCAGCTTTCATGAAATGTACAACCGCACAAAACACCATACCGGCTCGGTCATCGCCCGGGTTACCAAGGGGCGCGCTGCTCGAGCTCATCTTCCGTCGACAGCGGAAAATCAGCTAGGACACAGCAGAGAGCTAAATGGAGAGTGGCAGTCAAGTAATGAAAGCAGTCTTTGTCGCATCACGACCGACAGCATGATGATGATGATGACGATCTGTGGAGGTGGTCGGTTAGAGAGGTTTTACTATATATATATAGCTGTTGGCACAGTTGGGGAGGGTCCAATGCCTCTGCCACCCACCCTAGAGAATCACCACACCCTGCTTATGACAGATGAAGAAGGGATTAATACAGTATACCCCCGTTAAACCAAACTTGAAGGGACCTAGCAATTTGTTTGGATTAACCGATGATTGGTTTAACCAAGCTTTGGCTTTGACTTTGAGTTTGAGTAAGTGTGTATTGCACATGTAGGCTAACATACAATGTATGTGGACACTTTGATTTTTGCTTTTTTATCTATGTTCATGGGTCGTAACGCTTGCATTGCGGTTGATGCGAGGCAGGGAAGAACCCCCCCCCCCCCTTCCAGGGCCCTCCCTCGGCCGTTGGCCGCTTTCCTCCTTTATAGCCAGCCCCTCTGGCCCCACCAAGCCACTCGCCCGCCCGCCTCCAGCCACCCTACTCCTCCGGCATCCTTTTTTCTTTGACACTACACTATGGCCCTACATACGCCAGTTCCTACACTCTGGCCCTACATACGCCAGTTCTACATACTCTGGCTCTGCACACTCCAACCTACATCACCACGCCACTACCATACCTGCCGGAAAGGGCAGAGGACGACGTGCCGCACGGAGGGAGGCACAGAGGATCTCCGAGGCCAGCTCGCCTCCATCATCTATGCCCTCCTCGCCCCCGAGAGCCGCTGCCCCCGCCTCGGGTGATGCCTCCTCCGAATGGGCTCAGATGATGCAGTCCACTCTCCACAAGACCGTAAAGGCGCTAGAGCAGCTCTCATCAAGTTTCGACAGGCTCGACCCTCCCTCCGGGCAGCCTGCCACCTCCGCCTCCGCGATGCCACCTCAGCTCTCCTACGACACCCACGCCACCGCCCCCGCCGGCGGTCCGCACCCACACGGTAGGGGGGGGGGGGCATACACGCCTCCGCTGCCAGCCCTCCTGGGGGCAATCCACCCCCAATATGAGAGGTTTGCCAGGAGCTCCACACCACAGCTGCTGCCCCCGGTCGCGGGAGCAGCGCCACCACCCCTACACTCTCGCGACTCTGTCGCCCACACCTCAACTTCCGCTGCCGACGCCATTCGAGAAATACTCGACTCAGCCGAGACACAGCATGCGGGGCGCCGAAAAAGGTATTTCGCCCCACTACATATTTCCTTGTGATCTCATTGAGCGGGGGGCGGAGAGGAAGGCGGTCAAAAGAGGGGAGGCCACCAAGGACGAATATACCCTTGGCCTCCGCATGTTAGAGGCCCACCCAGCCTTCCCTTCCCACTCCCTCCCGAGCCTTAATCACCCCACCCTCACCATCCACCGTGACAAGCTCGTCCACCCCTGGCCTACCATCCGACGGTACTCTGAAACCTTCTTTACCTGGATCGCGGAAGGTAGGCTGCCCCACTGATGGCACGACCCCATCGTGACAAACATGCTCCGAATGGAGGCCCTCACCACCTCAGCCGACTCCGCACCCGCCCCCAACCGCCCCTCCAACCCAGCCCGTCCCAGAACCCAGACACGCTCCCAGCCTGATACATGCATCCCCTTTAACCGGAAGACCCACGGAGCCCCCTGCCCCTCTTGGAACCACGACCCCGCCTCATGCGACTGTGCGGGGGCGGGTGAGACCCATGGGGAGGGGGCGGTGAGGCAACAACACGCATGTGCATACTGCGCCAATGTCAGAAAGATCCTCACCATCCACTCCGAGGCCGTATGCCTGAGCAAAAGAGGCCGTGACCGCGGGGCCCCCACCCCCTCAGCGGATTTTTGATCCGCTGTAGCCTCCAGCCCAGCCCGGAGGGACCCAACCGGCCCCACCCAACCCCCCCAGGCACCGCCACACTCCCACAACTGACCACCCTCACATCTCGCCGCTCCGGGAACCAAGACCGGAACCGGAAGCGGCCCGTCCCGCCCCCCCGCGGCGACACAACCACCACACCCGGCATCACAGCGACCCCCTGCACTGCCCACCGCGACAGAACCGCCACCCCCGGTGACCGCACAGACCCTCCCTCAGACCAGCTCACCGCAGCCAACCGCCGCTCCACTCTCATCTGTGCCGGCAGCCCCCCACGCCACCCACGCCTCCCAGGAAGCGGCCAGTCAGGCCACAACCAAGGCCACCAACCTCCCCACACCGCCCTCCCACCTGACCCCCCGCGGCAGGCGCCGCCACCACCTGGGGCCCTCCCCAATCGACACAGCCTACCTCAACCACCTTTCCGGCCTCTCCCCCGATCCCCACAGCCACACCCCCCCAGCCCGCCCCCCTCCCCCACCACCCTTGACGCACCCCTAACTCTTCCCCACCGCACCTCCTCGCCCCCCTCCCGCCCCTCCTCCCCCCCCCCCCCCCCCCCCCCCCCCCCCCCCCCCCCCCCCCCCCACAGCCACCTCAGCAACCCTATCGCAGACGTGGTCGCTCCCCACGTCCAAGACACCCTCCCCGCCGCCCCCTCCTGCGGCCCCTCCCCCCACCACTACCGCCCCACCCTCCTCGCCATTTGGCCCCACGCCTCTGGCGAGGCCTGGGCCCGCTACCCTACCTTCACCCGCACATACGCCACACTCCGGGATGCGGGCCTCCCTAATTTTTTGGCCGCCAGCATCCCCCTTCCCTCCGGCCTCCACATCCCCGCCTGGCACGCCCACCTCCGCGACTACCCCGACCCAGCCCTCCTTGACCTTCTAGAGTTTGTATTCCCGTCCAACTTCTCCGCCTCTTTCCCCCCCCCCGCCCAACCTTTACCAACCACCGTGAGCCCCCTGAAAACCTCCCACATATCCGTGGGGGCACTCGCAGACCCCTTCACCGTCCCCCCATTCACCCCCTGGACCCAGGTCTCCCCGATGATGACCCGCCCCAAGTCCGACCCGGGCAAGAGGCGGGTCATCGTCGATCTCTCCTTCCCCCCGGGGGGCCAGCATAAACGCGGGCATTCCCCGCCGGGAATACCTCGCCGCGAGCTTCAGAGCCTCATCGGGCGGCTAAACCACGTGGGCAGCTGCGTCCTCCCCGCCCAGAGATTCATGAATCGCCTCCTAGGTGTGCTCCTCGGATGCTTCGGCTGCGCCTCCCTCATCCTTGACGAGGATGCCCTCCGGGCCCTGAGGTGGTTTGCCCTCTACGGCCGGGCCTCTAACGGCCTCCACCTCCTCCGGGCCCCAGAGGGCCGCTCCTACGTCATCGAGTGTGACTCTTGCCTCTCGGGCGGGGGTGCCTACTCCACTACGCACTGCTACGCCCGAGGGTACACCTCGGTGTTCTGGGCGCGCTTCCCGGATATTCACGAGCTAGAGGCGGTCAACCTCGTCGTCGCCCTCCGTGCCCTCGTACCCGAGGACGTCACGGGGGCGACGGTCGTCATAAACACTGACAACATGGCCTCCGCAGCCTCGCTCGACTCCGGCCGCGCCCGGGACCCTACCCTCGGGACATGCGCCCGAGAGCTCTGGCTCCTAGCCGCCTCCCGCTGCTTCACCCTCACTGTCGTCCACAAGCCCGGGGCCGAGCTCGTCCTCGCAGATACCATCAGCCGCGCCCACCTCGCCGGACCCTGGGCCGAGGTGGCTCACGATGGCGCGGCGATATTGTCCCCTCAAATGCCTTGCAAAATTCCAGGTAGTCTTTAACCTGGACCGAGCGTGTTAGCTTGGTGGGATCCGCGTAGTGTGTGTCCTTAAACTCCCCACACTCCATCTGCAGCCTCCACCAATCTGAATCAACAATGGCATAGTTTGTGGTATCAAAGGGCCTTAGCTGTGTCCACATCCCTCACTCGAGCTATACTTTTGAAGTTATCCAGCCTACTTAGGCTGTTGCATATTACATTATCCCTGGTGATTATCCCTGGTGTTAATGTAGACTGACTGCACATCAAAGTTATGATGGATCGAGCTCCAGAATATTATGCGTAACCATGCTATTGTTGTCTTGTTTCTGCGTCTACCTGAATTTAAGGCAAATATGACTGTCTTATTTTCCCACAGGTGTCCCCATTTGTGGACTCCCACAAGTATTGGCCACAGTTCCAGCACACTGATGTTGTCCATGTTACAACCGGCATCTTTTGCTCCCTCAAAATGATGGCCTAGCCAGGTTTGCAGAGTTTTTGCTCCCCCCACCTGGAAGGCTCCTGCGAGCCAGTCACTGCCATGCATTGCCCCGAACACGAATAGCAACGCATCACTGTATACAGATATGCATGGTAGGTGTGTTTGAATGATTTTTGCTTTGCCGTTAAACTTAGCGGCAAAATCCAGCCACCATTGCAGGTCCAGCCTGAAGTCTCCGTTTAGCCTCACTTTATGATCCCTACTGCGCACCGAGGCGATTAGGTCGTACACCCTGCGTGAAAAGGTAGACCCCTGCGCTTATGCTAGGACCCCCGCAAGGCTCTCTAGCTTGCGTTGTGTTGCTTTTCTGTGCCGCAGGAAGAGCCTTAGCCTTTCCGGTAGTTTTGCTAGTTTATCTCGGGGGAGTTTTAGTTCCATGTTGGCCGAGACTACCTCAATACCTAGGAACCTTGCTATCTGTTTCGGATAGACCAACTTTTTGAAGCTTACGTGGAAACCTATCTGGTGCAGGATCCCTACCAGTAGCAGCTGACCCTCCCTGCATTCTATCTCTCTCCTAGCGATGACACAAAAGTCGTCTAAGTAATTAACGCACTCTGGATGCCCCTTGCGTTCCATGCACCTAACTATAGAATCGCTAATTTTCGAAAATACATAGGGGCTGCTGCTAAGACCCAGAGATAGGTGGTTGTCCTGCAAAAAGACCGTTTTTCCCGCAAATTCCCATGCTAGGCCCAGACGCTCTCTACAACCCAGATGAATGCTGACAGCCCGATATGCATTACTAATATCAGTGGTGGCACAGTAATCCCCCTCCTGCAACATCTCCGTTACAGACGCCACCGAGTTATAATTAAATTTGCCCGACAACCTTCCGTCCTGTCATTTACACACTTTCCCGTTGGGCTCGAACAGTCTACAATAGCCCGGAAATTATCGTCACCTTTTGGGAGACTACCTAGAGCATGTATACTCATACAGGGTTCATCAACAATCATCAACAGTTCTTCATCAATTTCACATTGTAACTTGCCGGACATGGCCACACCTATCTCACCTTTAGTTATAGAACCATAGTTTTCCTTATGATAAGTGCTGTAACATTCACTATCAATGACTCTGAAACCGAAACAAACCCACCCGGAGAATATAGTTCCAGTCTGGATCTACATCCCCAGTGGCAGAAGCATTCAGCATATACACGACATGGTTTTATTTGAACACGAACACCACCGATCAAATAGGTACAATTACAACAACCGTCTATGCAATCTTCAAAAACGTCTATGACACGTTCGCACTGAGTGCACACCATCATGGTCGATATCCAACAAAGTACATCTCAACCCCATCCCATCCTTAGTAGGCTCACAGCCCACCACCCGCAACCAGTCCTCATTACTTTCCTATAGTTGCAGGTGATCGACGCCAAAGTGCCCCGAGGTGAGGCCACCCTGGCGATCGTCACTGGGCCTCGTTTCAATGGTCCCCACGCTGCATTGGGCAGCCTCAGTCATGAGGTCCCTGCCAATTTCAAACTCGCCGGTTTCACCATGATCACAGTGAGCCCCCCCCCCCCCCCCCCCCCCCCCCCCCCCCCGCTGGGTGTGGGGGGCGATTCCCGCAACGGTCAGGCGACGACATTAAATGCTGGGTGTGGATGCGGAGGCTTTCCCCCACACTAATCCCCGCCTCAGAAGTAGCCGTTGGCCCGGTGCCATGGCGGACACCCCAACTGCTATCATCACACACCTTGGACAAGATCAGGGCCTTGTTTGTATTGGTAGCAACTTGACGTGGACCGCTCGCCCCTATGAGATCGCTGTCCACACTCGCCAACCGATGCCTGCAGCTGTCCAAAGGTCCAAGCCAATACTTTTTGTTTGGACAAGCATCCACTACGTGATTTTTGATTTTGCACGACAAACAATGATGGTCCCACTCGCATTTTTCCCACATGCAGCCGTCTTTATTATAATTTTGGCCAAAGCACACCCCTTTCACCTTACTCGCGCCATTCCGTATGGTGTCCGTATGAGGTTTTGCCATGCTGCTCCGGCTTTTGGTGGTTATTGTTTTATGTGAGCGTGAGTTATCCATATTGAAGTGCAAAAGTGACAAACCGTTGTCTCCCATTTTGAAAGCTCTAACTCCCTTCTGTTTCGCCTTCTCCCACACTGCTGTATCGTAGCCCCTGTAGGCTTTGACTGTGTAATTGTTAGTGGTAGAGTGCATCGTCATGTATGCTAGGTGTCCCATGTAACCCTTGAGTTCCGCAACATCCATATTCGCCTTGGTTGATCCCTTGATGCCCCACAATAAACCGGCGTACAGTAGCTCGTTAAAAGTTAGTCGTCTCACATTCTGTTTCCCTTTTGTGTAATGAGCAAGGGAGAACTTACTTTTCTTTTTCTTCCTACGTCTCCTACGATCCCGGCTGCTTTCCCTGTCGTCATCCGATTCCGATGAGTCCATGGATGACGAGGACGATGGTGACGAATCGGGCGGACTGTCGTCCGAGTCACTACTCGTCATGTCCTTCATTTTTTCTTGTTTTCCTTTCCTTCTTTTTTGTCTTTTTCCCTTTCAACGCTTTTGCTGTCGTCCGCGTTGCTCGTTTGTCCACCGTGATTTCCTTTTCCAATGCGGCCTTCAACTCGGCCTTCCTTCGTGAAAGCACTCAGACTTCCAGCATCCTTCTCAACTCTATTTCCTCCGCATCCGGCTCCACTTTGATCGGCGCTCTTTTTGGCAGGTTGGCTTACATCACCCATGTCTGACAATGACAGTTTCAGCATATTGTCCGCCGTACCCTCGTCCATACTCTCCGCACCTAACTGATGTTCCTCTGCTGGCTCCCTGTTCACCGTTCTAAGGCCACCCTTAGCCTAAACCACCTTGCATTTACTTCCGCGAGGCGGTTCATGCTCGTCCCCACATGCCTGGCAATTATCCAGTCCCATGACTATGTTCTGTGGCGACCCGCATTTCACCCGCATTACTAATGTGTGAAGGGAACTTGCACGTCTGCACCCAGCCAAATTTCCGGCCGAATGGATACCTGATAGCGACCGCGCCACCCGAACTTGCGTCACCCGGGCCCCCGGAACCTGATTGGATGCTGTCCTGTGGCACAGGCCACCCCAGCCAGGTGAGTACAGGCGGCACAGTGCCCACCAGCCATACACGGGCAGGTGATATTAAAGTCCTGCAGCCTAAATAATATGGGCATAACTCGTTATACAATACATTTTGCCGGGCCGCCAAAAAAACGTTTGGATTAACTGATCGTTTGGTTTAACCGAGCCTGGTTTAACGGGGTTATACTGAACTGTCTATATATAGGACACATTTTTTAGCGCGAATGACAATCTGCATGCCCGTAGTTAAGGTTTGAGCTGGTGGTGGCTCCACCGGTCCCAGGATGGAAGGAACAGAGCAAATACATTGTGAATAGTAAGTGGTGCTAAATGGATAATAATAATAAATTTGCTTCTACATGTCTATGCTAGCATAGTGCTTATGCATCACATATATACACTGTATTCAAATGCATGAAAGTCTAACTCTGTAATGAGAAGGTGTTTGACAAAAAGCACCATGCTGAATAAGAAGTGAAGCTTGTTTTATATTCCAATGCCTGTAGAGCACATTGATCTTTGTATCATTTGCTATTGGACATCAAACATATATGACATATTTCTTTGGAGGAAACCCACTGCCACCACATAGGCTACTCTTTCCCATATGCAGCAACATGAATACACCTACTACAGATTTTGATGAATGAGTTGTGACTACTGGTTGGAAAGGAAAATAGCCTATCTGCAAATGGTTCCACTGAGAAGGATCGATCGGATGATCGACATCTTCACAGGTGAACAGGTTACCACCTGAGCTACGTCCCACTCCCTATGCTGAATAAGAAGGCATTGCTGTTGAAAATTACAAGGATGAATGTCCCCTAATTTAAGAACAAAGTGAACAAAGGCTGATTCATGGAATTATCTACCACTTGAAAATCTGCCTACTGTTCCAATCTGAGATCTAAGGTTGGAAGATGTGACAGGATTGTACTTGGGTCATTCTCTGAAACTGGGCACCACATATTTGGTTCCCATGTTACGATGGTGATAATTCTTTCTTTTATTTTGTAGCAACTCAAATAGTTAGTGTTTCCGCTGTATGTTAAGTATGTTAGCAATGCTACAAGTATTTAATCTATCCCCCCAAAAATATTAAAAGTAGGCTTGTATGAATTTGTGCTGAAGTGAAAATGTGAAAATTTACACATTGATACAATGCATTTACCCAAACCGTTTTCAACTTTTTTCCTGGAAGACATAATTGCTCAATGTGTATCAAATCAAAATCAAAAGATGAAATAACTTTTTCAACTGGGATCCCCGCACAACATGACTGTAAACCTTGAGATAAACTCGGATTCTGCTATTATTTAGAATGTTTTCTGATATTATTTGGAGGGTTTTCACTTTTGGTTTCCATCTCACACTATAGTACCCATTTAGGTGAGATGGGTGAACGTGCGAAACCCCAGACGCCCAGGCCTACGTCAAAGCTGTCCACCTATAGCAACACCTATTGTATGAGCCACTGAATCAATGTTATGAACAAACCTGGACTTATTAAAATTCAACAACAAATTAATTCATCATCATAGCAGATGTTCAAAAACCTAATGGCTAAGATAATTGAAACATGTGTCTCCTAACAATATATAAGCATCACAGTCAATATCTAAACCATCTATATCAAAACTCTAAATGTAACCTTGTTCTGAGAAAACAAATTCATTGGTGGCAGAGAACAAACACATGGTATCGGCCCACATCACCCAGAAACAAAGAAGCTCTGAATAGTTCTAATCTCCAAGCACACTTTTGCTTAGTTCTTCAGTTCATGTAACCAAGCATGTGGGTGGAGAGTGCCGAGGTCTGTCATGTATGAATTACATCATGGGTGAGATTCACTCATCACATGATCTAGAGGGGTTCACCACAGATAGGGGAATTCAGACAAACCCACACAATGTCAGCCACATAAAGCTCTCAATTCAACTTTTAAAGTCTCTTAATCTACATGATTTTATCAATTATTCACACCAAAAGTAGGTGGTTATGATAAAGAAACACTTGAACTATATATTTAGTACTTGAGTTTACAAATTCTATAACATTTTACTCTATAGGGTTGTCTAGAAGTTCTGTCAGTGCTGCTGGACTAACTACAGCACAGCAAGAGCAACTAAACTCAGCACACTCCCCCCAGATACTCGGTTATACAAACTGAAAAACCAGGCAAAGGTGTGTTTGGAGAGCATTTGTCATAGTATGGTTCCAGTCTCAGCGGCCTAAAGGTCCCTACTGGGTCCCTTTAACAAAACCTTTGTTGAAGTACACTGCATCTCTGTGTTTCTCTTAGGACACAATGCATGTGGTCCTTGTCGTCCCAGGATTGTCACGCTGTCTGAGGGTGCAAATGAAATGATTCAATCTCCGGGAAATCTTGAACACTACCCACACAATGCTCACTGCCAGTGGAAAATCATTGCACCTGAAGGCAAGGTATGGTTTGTTTGATGGTTGGGGTTTTATGTGCTAGCAAGATCTATGGTCATACCAGAACAGGTAGTACTCACTTGTGAACATGCACACTCATGGCAACTTTATAGGTGCTGTCCCACCTGGTGATCAGGCTTCAGGTGTCATGACCCGATATCCCACTCAGTCACATTATCCTGACACTGAGCTAATTACCAGTCATTGTGTTATCTTAGTAATGCAGACCGTCAGGCTAGGTAGTGTCAAGTATCAATTTTATAAGTCATTATTTTGACTCTGCCGGGATTCAGACTCTCGACCTTCCACATTGGAAGCATGCACTCTGCCTATTCAAACACCATGTTTGGTCTGACTGCAATATATTTCTCTCTAAATATGCACAAGTTTCAGGCCATCAGCTATGCCTGTAGAAAATTAGGTGTGAACATAGGTCATCAGCAGGCAATCACTGTAAAAGAAACTTGATCATATAGAAGTGGACTGGGAATTGAATGCAAAATCCTTCATTTCAAGCCCACAATGACTACCATATTGTCATATGTCATTCTTATATTTACAGAGAGTTCAAGTCCACTTCAACGCATTTGATTTGCAACACTCTCCAACATGTGGCAATGACAAAGTGAAATTATTCGATGGATCAACAACTAAGAACAATACATTTGGACAATTCTGTGGCACTGGAACACCTCCTGATGCCTTCAGCCCTGGTAATATCATAATGGTAAGCCCTTATTAGGCCAAATCAGAAATGAAAAGTGGTGATCGTTTCGGCCCGTGCCCGAAAAATCGATCGCCCCTGAATTAGTGTTTTAACTGTTAAAAATGCATCAGGCTAGCAGCAATTCAATTTTCATATACATTTTTAAGTCCTTGGTTTGACTCAGCCAGGGTTCAAACCCAGGAGTTTGAATCCCATCACCAGCACAGGAGGCGGACACTCAATTCATTCAGTCATTGTGTCTGGTTATGTATTACGTCTATGTCAACCCTAATTGTTATTTCAAAAGGATGATCACCAACCTTTTAATATTGTATTTGGCCTTAGCACAAATATTCTTATTTCCATTGATAGATTCTAGTCAATAGTGCTGGCTAAGGGATATATTTATATGATTTGGTTGGTTGGTGGAGTCCTAGCATCATCTGAAGTCATATCAGGACGTGTACCGACTTGTGACAGTGTGCACTCATGGCAACTTTATAGTGCTGTCCACTTGGAAATGAGACCGCCACCATCATGCCCCGATATCCCACTGAGTCACATTATCCTTACACTGAGCTAACCAGTCCTTGCCCTATCCTATTAATGTCAAGTGCCAGGCTAGAAACCAACAAGTATCAATTTTATATGGCATTGGTTTGACTCAACCCGGAACTGATCTCCCGATCTCCCGCATTCCAGGCCCGCGCTCTACCGATTAGGCAAACCACACTTGATATACATGCTGTATAAGAATTATTCAAGTATAATAATCCAGAATATCCCTCCTTTCCCCCATCACTCACAGAGTTTAATGGACTGATGGAGTCAGTCCTAGTCATCTACTGCTCCAGCCTCCCCAACCTCAGCTCCGATGGTGGCACCACCACCCCTTCACACTGTAGCCGCCACTCACTGAACCACATTACCTATTTGTCATTTTATGTGTGATTGATCATGCTGATTTATCAATATGTGTAATTAAGTAAGACAGAATTATTCACTCTGCTACATTTAAGTCGATTCCTGAAATAGGCATATGCACTTACTGGTGTGAGAGGGTGCGGGATTTTCCTTGGTCAACATCGGAAAATGAAGCAAGGTGTTTGAGATTTAAAGAACAGCTTGGATATGTTCCATGATCTATCACAACTTCTACATCAAACGCACGTCCCATATACAAACAGGCTGCCTAGTCAGCTGTATTCTTTCCACTATGCATTCTGTTGTTAATGCCAATAACTTAAATAAGGGAACACAACAATGGTGGGTGCATGTTCTACAGACCTAAATTTATAATTTAAAACACCCTTTTCAAGAGTAGGCAGCATAGTATACTGGTGCTTAAACAATCTCAGCAATACCTGCTTCAGTAGGAAGTAGGCCTAACTATAAACAACCTGTGATTCCAGTGTTTTTCTATATTGGCGTAGACTTGAGAAATTGGGAAAGAATGCAAAAACCAAACAACAACAAACAGGATTATACGGCCACATAAAGCTGTCGATTTTACTTTTAAATTCTATTAATCTGCATGATTTTATTAAGTATTCACCACAAAAGTAGCTGGCTATGGTAGATAAGTATTTCAACAATATATTTATCATAATAGATTATACATTTATGTGATTATTCCCATAACTGAGCCTCCGAACACTTTTTCTAATGGGTTGCTCAGCAGCCCTCTCACAGAGATGCTTGTTTAGCTGGTAAATAGAATGGTTTGTTTATTCTGTTAGATAGAGTGTGGTTAGCTTTTAGGGTTATGCTTAAAAGGTTGATGCACGGCAAGGAAGGACGAGGAGGCGAGAGTGGAAAAAGAGGGCAGTTTATTTGAGGAAATGCCCGAGGCTACATGAGCATAATAAGTGTGAGGCGTAATATCAATGTGAGGTACAGTAATATCAAGGATGAAGCATGCTCATGATGAGAGCGTCAATGTCAGTGTTATGATAAATGTGGATGAGGTAATGTCAGTAGTTGGCGGGAGGTGGGCCCGAGGAGCCCTCAACCAAGGGAGAGGAGAGGGCTCGAGGGGCCGCCGAGGGGGCGAGGCGTGGCACATATGCGTGCAGCGCTCAGAGGTCCAGGGCGGCAGAGCGGTAGCAAAGAGGCAGCAGCACGACGTTGATACAGCTGCGGCAGCACAGCAGTGGTGGGACGCCCAGTGGCAGCAGCACAGTGGCAGTAGGCACAGGGGAGCACAGGTGGAGCCCGCAGTGGCAAAGAGGCGTGAGGAGCGGAGAGTGTGGAGGCAGGAGGGCGAGTGGCCGGAGGAGAGGCCGGAGGCGGTTATACGGGAGGGAGAGAGAGAGGGGGGGGGGGTTATGTAATAGTGAGCAGTGGAGCTGGAGGAGAGAGGAGAGGGAGAGAGGGGGGGGGGGCGTCCTCCCTCGCCTCGCATCAACCGCAATGCGATCATTACGACCAATTCCTCAGGTGTGTTTTTTTACTATATGAAGTAGTTTGAGTAAGTAGGTTGTTAGTAATGATGGGATAAACAATGCTTGGAGGATTGTATGTTTCAGTCATTTAGTAGTCTAGTACAGACTTTATTAGTGTCTATGTTTATACAAAGACCCTATAATACCAAGACGGCTCACTCAGCCCGTACTGTGTAATAAAAATGATCAAACCCACCACTTGGTGTGCTTGCTCTTCCCCAGCTAAACAGATGCTATATTATATGCACAAATGTATATATGAATGTGAAAGATGTGCGAGGATGGCGACGAGGACGACGATGATGTGTGCCTGGTCATAGCAACCCTATATCGATGTGTATTTACGCTCACCCATCTCATGCATGATATAACCGTATGGCGTTGAGGCGGGTTATGTCGAGGCGGGTAACGTCGAGGTGGGTAACATCGAGGTGGGTAACGTCGAGGCGGGTAACGTCGAATCGGATAAAGTTGAGTCGGGTAAATTTGTGTCGGGTCAACTCGGGTCAGGTTAAGTGGGGTCGGGTAAAGTGGGATTGGGTAAAGTGGGGTCTGGTAAAGTGGGGCCGGGTAAAGTGGGGTCGGGTAAATACGGGTTGGGTAAAGTAGGGTCGGGTAAAGTCGGGTCGTGCAAAGTCAGGTCGGGTAAAGTCGTGTCTGGTGAACTCGGGTCGGGTGAACTCAGGTCGGCTGAAGTCGGGTTGGGTGAAGTCGAGTCGGCTGAAGTTGAGTCGGGTGAAGTCAAGTTGGCTGAAGTTCGGTCAGGTGAAGTCATTGCAGGTGAAGTTGGGACACGACATCGAGGTGGGTAACATTGTGGTGCATAATGTCGAGGCGGGTAACATCGAGGCGGGTAAGGTCAAGGCGAGCAACGTCGAGGTTGCTAACGTCGAGGCCGATAAAGTCGAGCTGGGTAAAGCCGAGCTGGGTAAAGTCACGCCGGGTAACATAGCACTGGGTAAAGTTGACCTGGGTAAAGTCGAGTGGGGTAAAGTTGAGCCAGGTAAAGCCGAGCCGGGTAAAGCCGAGCCGGGTAAAGCCGAGCTGGGTAAAGCCGAGCCGGGTAAAGCCGATCCGGGCAAAGACGAGCCGGGTAAAGCCGAGCCGGGTAAAGCCGAGGCATGTAGCGTCGAGCAATGTCAAGTTAGGTAAAGGCATATTTATTAATATTAATATAATTGAAAACACAAGAAGGCAGATAGACTTTAATATTGGTATTTATTATTGTCTTCTTTTTATTGTCAAATATCAGAGTTTAGTCTCAGAATTTCAAAGGCTTACAGAACTTGACCCCACTGAATATAACAGTATGTATGGGTGGGTGGGATGGCTTAAAAGGAAAGGCTTAGAAGACAATGTTGAATGAACCACAGTCAAGTTGAAAGTGAATCAAACCGGCGGCTAGTTGGTTAATATCAAATTATTACGCTAGGTGGCGACAACGGCGCAGCGGCTGGCCTTGTCTATAAATAGAATAGATGCTTTGTATCCAAGCGAAATAAGACATCGGTCACACATATTCAATTACCCATGTTCTCGTAACATGCACAATTGAAAACATGTGAAGACCGACAGACTTTAATATTGGTATTTATTATTGTCTTGTTTTTATCGTCAAATATCAGAGTTTAGTGTCATGATTTCAAAGGCTTACAGAACTTGAACAAAATTTAAAGCTAGATTTCTGGGTGCCAAGGAAATCAAGTGTTTTGGAACATATGTGTGGACTGCATCAGAGGTCCAATGACCCAGGTCCTTGATGTCCTGGAGGGGTGTGCCTAAGGAAGCACAGGCCTGTGCCCCACCCCGACGAAGACTGTGCAGTGTCACAGCACCTGGTGCCGGGTGGCCCTTTGTGGCCAGAGCTAGCCTAAGCGTGTAGAGTAGTGCTCGCTGTCGGAGTGGTAATGCGTCTGTAGTAATGAAAGCCAGCCCGTCGAGGCAAGGCTGTGTCCTGGACACGTAAAATGTCCAGGCCCGGACCGGCCAGTAGATGGATCCTGGAATCGCTGGCACAGCGATGTTACGTGGTGGTGCCGATCTGAGGAGGGTCTTTGATGACCTGACGTGTACATTGAGGCCGAGTCGTGTTATTGTAATGTCGCGGGCCCATAGAGCGTGACCCGTTTCAGCCGGTGGAGCAGCATACAGCAGGTTGCTCTGATGTAGCAGGGTAGAGTACCCTATGAGCAATGCTGCCGTTAAAACGGGACCATTGTCCCCGACTGTAGAGAAGAATCTGACAGCCTTCCTTACATCCGATGGGCTCAGGGGGGGTACCTGTGCCGGGACATGTGTGGAGCTGCGCTGAATTCCTCGATTGACTAGACCTACCAGTTAGGTGTTAAACATCCGGGTAGATGCCCCCAACGCCTGCACCCAGGTACGTACCCCGCTGATATAGTTTATCACAGTGCTGGGTGTCCTGGTGTCGGACAGATGTAGCAGGTAGGACATGATCTCATATTGTGATGGCCTTGTGGGGTCACCTCCTCTCTCATTCATGTAAGTCAGATATTGGTTAACTTGCGCTGTTTTGTTCCTCCACATGCCTGTGGCCAAACCAGCCGCCATGAGGTTGAGTAGCCGGTCCTGGTGGTCTTGGGAGTAACCTATACAGAGAGGCAAAATATTAGTGGCGAATCATGGGTTAGTAGAGGATCGGGGTGAGGGCGTCATCATGGCCGACAGTGACTGGCGTGAGGTTTAGTTCCAACGTCATTGCCTTTGCCAGCTCCTCTGCCGCCCGGTCAATACACCTGCGGCTGAGGGCATCTGCAAGGACAAGTTCCTCGACCTCCGTGCTGAATTTTGCCGCGAACAACCAACTCTGCTGAGCGCATGCGCAGATTATGGGGTCACGGCCAGATCTTGTGCTGAGTACTTGTTGTGAAGTAGCAATGTCTGTGTTTATAAGTATTGTGAACTTATGTGGATCTGGGGGAGCAAGGTTCTTGAGCGCTACCATGAGATTTATGGCCTCCAATCTGGCAACACAGTGGTGCTTGGCCAATATTGCTCTGGAGTATCTCGCGGCATAGAAATGTGTGGGTGAATGTGCACCACCGGGTTCCTGGGATGAATCACACTTGATGGTCCATTTTGTGCACTCCTCTTTGGGTAGGAGGACTATGCCATTGGATTGTGCAGCATAGGCCGTGAACAATGACACATCCATTGTCAAATCCTCGGGTACTGCGTCTTTCCCTCTGTAGGGTGCTGCTCTCAGTGCTGCCAAAATTTGTCCCATGAATCTTTTTGCTGGTCGGATGCATTTTGCGATATGTTGGAGTCTTCCCACTAACCTCTGAAGGTCTCGGCGGGATGCAAGCTTTTTGTCTTTCCATGTCTGGCATTCATTGATGACCTGTTGGAGTTTCTCCTCGGGAATCATGATGGTCATGTCTTTTGTTGAAATTGCAAATCCTAGCCACTCAACCTCAGTGGATGGCGGGCTGCATTTATTGAGAGCCAGATCGAGCCCCAAATATTTGGTCAGCCGGAGGAGATTTGAGTAGGCCGCATCAGCTTTACCCTTCGTTTTGGCTACGCCGACAAAGTCGTCGAGGTAGCACAATGCATGGTGTCCGCGCTTCCTCATTAGATAGATGACTGTGTTTGTCATGCGCGCACATGCGATGGACGATGTGCAGCAGCCAAATGGTGGGGCAATGTCTATGTAGATTTGGCCGTTTAGGGTTATGCCCAGTAGTGGCATAGATAGCGCACAGGCCCGCAGCTGCCTGTATGCTCTGGTGAGGTCTGCACACCATATAAAGGCTCCTCGTCCCAACCTTGTCACCTCCTCCGCCAGATCCAGAATGCCTGGCAGAGTGTAGGTGGCCGGCTGTCCCTGATATTGGGCCTTCCTGATGCCAGTGTTCATGCTCGCCCCTGGGGTAGCTTAAGTCGACTATGACTCTTCTTTTGTCAGACTTTTGCTTAGCATGAGAGGACTGATTTGAGTCCAAGGAGTGAAAGGGCATTTTGTTAACGGCCCTAACATGGCACCATGACTGAGTTTGGTGTCTATGTAGCTCGGCATGTGCGGAACATTTTCAGGATCCGTGTGATGGTTTGCGATCGATGCGATGGGCGGTTTATCAGCCGTGTAGTCTGTCGGCCACCCAAATTTTAACAAATCGAGGAGCTGCTTGTCATGATAGTCTACGAGCAACGCCCACCAGGCCTTGATTTTCAAACCCGATGGTATTGCTACGCGCTGCCCAATGTAGTTTGGAATGGCTGATAGTCTGACCTGTGTGTAGATCTCCATATAGTCACGGTGACTTGTCCAAATTTCGTTGTCGACAACTGGCCATATTTTGTTGAGAGTGTTTCTGTATGTGGCCGGGGTAAGTGGCGGGTCGTATTGTGGAGCTTGATCAACCGACACCATGTCGAGTATTTGGTCGATACCATCAGTGTCGACATGATCCTCCACTAACAGCCTGTCTGGGAGCCTATCATCCCAGCATCGGGGGCTCCCATGGAACAAGTGTTTAACCTTGTCATAGTCGTTGTGTTGGTAGGTGCGTGGCGACCCACAATCAGTGAGTGTGTGACCCTTCACTCCGCCTGTCTCGCCGTCAGCCTGGCGGCCGCCAATGCTGAGATCAGTGTTACTATCACCCGGCTGCAGGAAAGCCTGCCACAGTGTGCGTGTACCACCACCGCCGAGGTCATGATCACCAGCACCGTCAACTTTTACGTCACCCCTGCCTTGTCGGTGCACATGTGGTGCGTGTTATGTGCCGTTGTCTGTCTGGGTGCCATTGAGCGTGATTAATGGATGTTTGACCTTTGCCCATCTGAGTTCAGTGCATATACATATCGCTTATGCTTTGTCAGAGCGTCAGCATCTCGCCCACGCTTCCTCGGGTGGTGTTCACCTACTCCGTCATTATCAGCGACATGTCTGTCTTCTATTTCATCCGCATTTTCTGCGACGTCCATGCCCGCGATGTTTCCTTTTCTTTTTAAGTTGGACTGCACGTGAGCAGCACAACCATTGTCTAAAAATCCTTGTTGTCCTGAACTGGGCCGTTCACTTTGTCGAAGAACCTTTTGTTGTTGAAACAAACTTTCTCCTGATGAGCATTTGCCCGCTTATATTTATTAGCACACCAGGCACACAGATGACCTTTCCTGTCAGGCTGCAGACCATGGGATGTTGAAAACCTACAGTCCTCTCCCCAATTCCACTGGCTGCATGGTTTCCCATCCACATCTTTGTCGTATGTGGGCCGTGTGTGGTTTGTGCTGGCCTTGCCGTCT
Organism: Branchipolynoe longqiensis; assembly: GCA_030323885.1. Taxonomy (NCBI): domain Eukaryota; kingdom Metazoa; phylum Annelida; class Polychaeta; order Phyllodocida; family Polynoidae; genus Branchipolynoe; species Branchipolynoe longqiensis. Next base: position 51,002 of record JASIRB010003396.1, read on the forward strand.
GCACCTGCTGCCGCTGTTGCATTTGTCGTTCCGTTGTTTCGTCTTGTGCTGCAAATGCCTTGCTTTGATTTCTCAACCGTGCCACCAATCGCGCAGACGTCGTGCTGCATGTCTTTTATAGCATATGCATCTTTCGCACCTCTGGGTAGCCGGCCATCTGCGATCATTGTAAATACCATTTCCGACCATTGCCGGCATGTGTGCCAATCCCAGTTTGCAGCCATAACGGCGAGCTGGTACATGTGTTCACTAACATGTTCCACCCATCCGACTGGTAGTTTCTTGTCTTTAGACATACGATACACAGCCACAAAATACTCATGCCATGATGCCTCCTCCAACCCGATCCTCTCATTTCGACTTCTCCTTATTACGTATCTCTGAGGCGCTAACATATTTGTACCTGTGCACTTTCCTAGTGCTGTGCCGGTTCCTAGTGCCACCAGGAGCTCATTGACAGCGTCATCGCGATCATCATCGTTGTTATCCCACCCGATTAATGGGCCAGGATTGAGGTGGTAGTGCCTATCGTTATGACCTTGGTCATGGTGCTGGTCTGGTCTGTGGTATGACACCTCGTTACCCACTCTCCAGTGCCTATCGTCATAGTCCTGACCGTCGCGATATTTCCCGAGGCGATGCTGAGCTTGTATGCCTATGTGTACGCGACCTGTGACCACCTGCACTGTCCGGGGTACCTTGCACTGAGACGGCCGTGCGAGGCATAAATTGCCTTTGTCAACGAGTTGGGCTGGGAGATCTGGATCTCTGATGCCTGTCGACCTTCCTCGTTATCTCATTGATTCGCGCGTTGAGCCCTTCTGCGATCGCCAGAGATGGTTGAGTTGGTTAATATCAAATTCTTACGCTCGGTGGCGGCGACGGCGCAGCGGCCGGCCTTGTCTATAACTAGAATATATGCTTTATATCCAAGCGAATCAAGATGTCGGTCGTGCTTATTCAATTACCCATGTTCTCGTAACATGCACAATTATGCATTCAATAAAAGTAGTAAGACATTCTTTAAAAAAAAAGCATTGTGTTCCAAGATTCGAACCGGGTACCATTTGATGTTGACACCAACGCTCTGCCATCTGAGCTACAGAATGCTGGGAGGTCCTGGTGTAGCTAGAGGTGGACTGGTGGGGGTGTGGCTGTTGTCTTACTTTGTTTGTGGGGGGGGGGGGGGGAGGAGGTATCAGGTGGGATATATGGCTGGCAGGGTCACACCAACACAACTTAAGGTGGATGTGCGTCATGGTCACTGAGGCATGACTGCTGCCAAACTTTGTTTTTAAGTTTGAGGATAGGGGTACTACCAGTACCAGCACATACTGGGAGCCTACACCCCCCCCATATATGTGTATATATCTGTATATAAACATATCTGGAGATTATATATGTGCCTATATGCATATATAGGCACATATATCCACATATATGCATGTTTATATATATAAGTATGCATATATATGCTTAGAAACATACCGTTATTTACATATATATGCATATATACTTGTTGCGAATATATGTGTATACATGTGCATAACTACACATATATCCACCCGTCTACACATATATATGCAGATATGTATATATGCATATATACACGTATGCATATATACACGTATCCCGACGCAAGTGATGTATTCAGGGTAGGCGTGTACCGGGCGCAGCCGGGGGTGGCGCCACCAGTCGCGAGATGGAGGAGGCAGTACAGTATGTATTGTAATAATAACAATAATAGTACATAACAGTAATAAGGAGGGGTTAATTCCGTTCCACACCTTTATACTCGCATAATGCGTTATACATCACATATATATATATATATACATATATGCACACATAAATGAGTATACATGCACATATATGCACATATATGCATGTATATGTATAAACGTATGCATATATATGCATATATATGCATATATATGCATATATATGCATATATATATGTGTGCATATACACATATATATATGTATGTGTGTATATGCACATACACATCCACGGTGTGGTGATATACCACACAGAAATAAATCCCACTCTACACCCACACCCACACCCACACCCATACCCACCTCCACCTCCACCTCCGTTGGCCATCCTTGTGACAACAACCCATCTGCCTGTGTGTACATTAGAGTAATGGCTTATATGATGCCACACATCATGATTTGTTCATATAGTTGGTTATTTCCCATTAAGTATGTTCAGGATTCTGATTTTGAGAAAAGTACTTTTTTAAATAGACCATGGTAGTTTACCAGTAAAAATGAGTAATTCCAGCATACAAGAATCACAATGTCATAGGCAAAATGTAGGTTTAATTTAAGATTATTAACATACTATACACAGCAGCATTTTCTTCATAGAAACTTTGAGAAGCTACTTACACCCATTCTAATGATATATTTTGTTAGGTTCCATCTTCAATATTAAAGTAGTTGCAGACTGTGACAGCTCACCCCTATTTGTTTCTATATGTAAACTGTCTTGGTTTTTCAGAACGTCTTGCTTTTTCACGACGTTTTGAAATCCAAGTCGTGGCCCCCACCTGTTTAGTGTCCACCCATTAACATTTGTCCAGGTCGGGTGGGAGGTTTTTATTTATATTTTGTATGGAGAATGGCTAAGAAGAAAACTAACCATGGTGATAGGAAGGTACTGAAGACCATGGGCATATTCTAGCTAGAAATTGAACAAGAAAACATTAACATTACTATAAAATCTTGATTAAACTGAAATCTAAACTACATGTATGTAACATAACAATGTATTAAGAATTGTTTTGAGTTATAATATTTCATTTGAAGGATTAACAACAAAAAATTATATATTTGGGGTCAGGGGCATTTATCAGCTCAGGCGGGGATGCTAAACAAGTTAGTTTTTGTATCTGGCCTTACTCTTTGTGCCCACTCTGTTATCTTTGGCCTCCAACATCATGATGATACTGTAGTAGTGTGCATTGACCTCTCAGGCAAGTAACCACATAGACAGGTAGGCGTGGGTTGTGTGGTGATATCAGGGAGCATAGATTGTGTAATGGTTAGCACACTGGCCTGGAATGCAAAGAGATGTGGGTTTGGGTCCTGCTCTAGGCATAATATTTCCCATTTCCATCACCCCCATGACAATACTATAATATGTGTGCACACAAATTGTTCTTTTTTACCATAACAAGCTGGCACTAGAGGCCGAATAGCCAGAAGCCCATCAGCCAGAAGAGGATCTGCAGGAGTGTACACTGTAAGATAAAGTTGCATAGCCCGATGAAAGCAAACAATTTTCAAAACCAACACAATTATTTAGATTTGATTTTACACATATAACTTAGATACTGATGCACTTATTAAACATTTGTTGACACATGGACTGATAGAAGGGAATACAAAGCGAATTTAATCAAATATGTTATTGCAGAATCATTTGGTATCAGAGTTTTGGCATGCTTGCCAAAATTAATATGCCATGTGTCTACTTCAAATGTTTCCAAAGTTTACAAGTTAAAATAAAAAGTGATTTAAAACTAAAGTAAGGTAGGTAATAACAATCAACCTAATATATTTATCTCAGAAAATGACAGAAACTCAAAGCCATCAAACTATGCAACTTTAATCTGTAAGTTAAGACGCGTATTACGAGTTTGTGCATGCTTGTTCCTGAGAAGAGCCAGGAGCTGTTACCAGGACGAGGGCCGGCTGAAGGTATTGGCAACTTGGGCAGTTGTCCGGGGCGCCACATGCTAGGGGGAGCCAAATATAATTTCTAGAAATTCTAGACCATCCTAGTTGTATCAATGAAAGGATTTGAAACTTTGATGCTGTGGTTGAACTGTTTTCTTTAGCTTGTACATTTGCACTTTTTTCTCCCTTTGGAACAAATAAAAATCATACTTGTAAGGGTGCGAAGTTCAGCTTGACCAGGGCACTAGCAGCCCTAGGGTCGGCATGTGTGCACACAGTTATAAGTTGGTTAGCCTGCCTCTCAGCCCTAAATTTCAGATAGGTCATCTAATTTAAACTCACCTTCCACTGATAACCACTTGATTCCTGATGACCAAGCTTGGTAGGATCCAAGCTGTGCATTTGTTTCTCATGTAGATTATGTGGATTATAATGAAAGTCTCCTATCAAATAGAACTTTTGGTTTGTATATTCAACCACTCCCACCACCTTATGACACCTGATTATGGGCATGCACACCCTAGTAAACAAAGGGTATTTGTTTTTATTGTAGGTCCTGTTCAATTCTGACAGCACTACTACAGAAAGAGGTTTCAGGATCACGCTTTCTGCCGTGGATATAGGAGAAAGTGGTAAGACTCTCACACATACATTATATAAGGCAAACATTACATGAGGCCAGTAGAGAGGTAGAAAACATGATTCCTTCAGGACAAAAAGCCAAATCTATTCATGGTGCTGTGTCTTTGCCAAATTAACACCTGTTGAAGGCTATTGAATATTACAAACTGTTCCTTCATTTGTTCTCTTGCAGAACCCACCTGCGGGATCCCTGATACTTCCAGGATATCTGGCAAGATCTTCGCTGGAACGGAAACGGTCCCCCACAGCTGGCCATGGCATATTCTCCTACAGGAGGACAGCAACTTCGTCTGTAGTGGTTCGATACTCTCCAAGGATTGGATAATCACTGCAGCACATTGTATGTATGTAGATAATTTGTGAACCTTCTTAATCATAACTTGATTTTTCTCTCCTTGTTACACTATGCACCAAGCAATGTAGAGATATTATTTTTAGTTGAGTAAAACAGTTTATTCATCAGAGCATACATTTCTTTCAGCACCGAGGCACTGGTTTTCCGGCCATTTTCCCGCCATTTACATTGGTCGTAATGCTTGCATTGCGTTTGATGCGAGGGAAGGAAGAGACCCTCCCCCCATCTCTCTCCCGCCGCCGCCCGGCATTCTCACCTTTCCCTGTCACCCCGCCCTCAGCTTTCTCCCACCTCACCCTGCCTCCCTGCCCGCCGGCTTTCTCACCTCGCCCGCTTTCATGCCTCCCCGCTCCTTCCCTTATAAGGCTGCCCGCCGGCTTCCCTCAGCCATTCGCCTTCCCGCCGTCCTCCCTACACAAGCTCTCTTTTCTTCACCCACTCACCCAACTCTCCCTACATATTAGTGGTGGAGGGCTCTTCGGCGCCCCTCACCCGAACATTTCAAGCTCCCCCGAGCTCATTTACTCTTTACCTTGACCGCATTTGACTGTTGTATATAGCGGTTTATTTTCTTGTTGTTCTGAGGCGTTAAATAAAGCGCCTTTTTTCCATCCCCCGCCTTGCTTTCTTCCTTTTCGCGTATCACATTGTAAATAGCTAGTTCAGCGGGTACTTAGGTATGGCATATTAGTAGATTATAAAGGAGATTAGTGTATTAGTGGGTTAGCAATAATATGTTCAGTGTTATGGGCTAAGATGGTGGGTCGCTGCAAAAACTGTGCTTCTATTACTGGTATGGTGTATGTGATGGGGGTGGGTGAGAGAATGGAGCCCTCCCCCCAAGTCCCGACACTCAACCTGGCATGCCCTGGCACCTGATATATAGAGGGTGGTTAGTTTCCTGCATAGCTGAGGTAAGTAATCGAGTGAGGGTGGGGGGGGGGGGGAGGGGACAAGGAGGGAGGGGTGAGCAAGGCAGGGCACAGGATCCATGATCTGGTGCTTGTTCCAAGCATCACTTTGTAAGTTGTTGCCTTTACTCACCTTGTAATTGTATGGAACACACATGAATCGATATCAGTCCTGGAAGTTGAACATGGGGATTACTTGTAGCAGACTCGACCCAGGATTCCTACATCACAAATATACGTTGTTGGTTCAAAGATGGTGAGTGTTTGATTGCTTGTGGTTTAATGCAATACCAGCAGCAAGGGCTATTTTCACGGCAAAGATCGAGTGGTATCTGTTCTGTCAGACTTTGCAATTAAATTCATATGCTTGAACTGAAATATGAAATTTGGAAACAAGTTGAGCATCTGCCTCCCGTTATGGTAGTTTGTGGGATTCAAACTCATGGGTTCGAACCCTGGCTGAGTCAAACCAATGACTTCAAAAGTGATACAAAATTTAATTGCTGCTAGTCCGATGCATTTGTAGCAGATGCAAAATAAATCAAGGGCGGGCGATTTTTCAGGTACGGGTTGGGACAGTCACCAATTCTTTTTATTGGCCTTATAGAAAGTAGGCCTTAGTAAAGAAGCAGGACTACCTAGTTTTACTATATTATTAACATGAATTTATTTGGTAACATAGGCCTAAGTTATGGAATGGACAATCTCTTAGCTGACATACCACTCAGGATGTAGCTTACTTACCATTTCGGGCCAGAACCTGAGCGTATGTAGGGACTATAATAGTGACAGGTATCATAGAACTTATACATTAAAGCTCTGTTCACATGTACATAGTTAAACCAGTTCAGTTAAACTGGTTTACCTAAGCTGGTTTAGTGATGTGTTCACACATAACTAGTTTTGAAACTTATATACACGTCCTTAGTAGTTAAACCGGTTTAGTTAACTAAAGCGGTTTAGAGCAGTGTTCACAAATAGCAAGTTTTGAAACTTTTGAAACTTGTGCATGTTCACATGTATGCACTATTTAAACCGGTTTAAGGAGGGAGTTTAAATTTGTTTTTTAATTTGTATTGAGGGAAAAAGAAAGCTAATACATGGAATTGTAGAGCATCAAGGTCACTTATTCAACCTGAGTCGTGATGCCCTACAATCCAGCCCAGATGGTGCTTAGAACTATTTACATATCAAATTAAGTGATTTGAGAATTTTATGGAAGATGAGATGGGTGATATGAGTCAAGAGAGAAAACAAACAAAATAAAAAAATAAAAAACACCCACAAAAACACCTGAACCGCAACAGATGTACAAATAGCAATTTGATGTTCTAAGAAATAGTACATAACAGTCAAGATTAAAAACTTCAATAAATGAAACAGTACATACAGCTCCCCTAGCTTTTTAGTAGTAGAGTGCCCCTTCCTGAATGCCCATTGATGTTCATCGAGGAGATTATGCTCATCCAAATAGCTTACTAGATGTGTATGCATTATTCTTTCCAGAAGTTTACCTACAAGAGGTAATAGGGAAATGGGTCTCAGATTGCTAACATCAAACTTATTTCCTTCTTTTTGAAGGGGAATAACTACTGCACATTTCCAGGGGTATGGAAAAATGCTACTAGATAAGCATATATTAAAGATATAGAGGAGGATATGGAGGATAAGTCTTTTGTAGCAGATGATTTGTAAATGTTTATGTCATCAACTACTTTTTTTACAGCTATGGCCTCAGTTTTCATAGGAGGTAATATTGAGTTTGCATGGTTTGGTAATAGATGCACATGAAATTGGCAAGTATCATTTGGTAATTTAGCTGCTAGTTTAATGCAAATTCCAGCAAAACATGTGTCTATATAGTTGGCCGTGGCATCCCTGTCAATATTTGTCCCAGATTCAGAGTCAAGAAGGATAAAGTTTTCTCGTGTTTTATTCCCTTTTGCCAGTATAATATTCCTTAAGTGTTGCCAGTGTTTGCTGCTATTGTTTTGCCTTTTTATCCATTGTTGATTTGCATAGTCACTCCTTGCAGCATTAGTAGCGTTTTTTGTGATATTTCTTAGATGATTATAGTGTTCTATATCCAGTTGGGAATTGGTACGTTTCTTTATCTTACCTGTGATATCTCGTTCATTTATGAGCTTTAGTAGGGTGTTAGAGACCTATTAAAGCTGATAGTTTCATTTCTAACGTATATAATACTCTTATCAGGTTGGGGAAACACCTGAATTCAGAGTATGTTGGTACAATCAGTACCATTGATGTTTTTCAGTATGTTAATTGGTAGGTTTCACTATAGGAAAATGTGTTATCACCTATATCCAGTGAACCTGTTTCAACTGGCAATAGTTATTTATATCACTAGAAAGCGACAAACCTGCTTCACCAATTAAGTGACTATCAGCCACATTTGATGTTTCATTTAAGAGGAATTAAGAATTGAATTTACATTGTAACAGAAGGATTTTATGTATTACATCTCGTATCATTGCGGCTTTGTTCAACTGAGAAATAATATTTATATCATTAAATAAAGCATCTGCTGGTTTTATATTTATGTGATTAGCTAGATGATCTGGTGATTGTGTTATAGCAAAATCCCTCTTATATATGGCAATTGCCTCAGGGCATTGCCCATAATGAGTGTGTGTGCACTGTGTGCTCTCTGTCTGTCATTGAACGCCTGGTCAGCCCTCCCAAACCAGACCTGAGTGCATCATTCTCCCCCATCCCCACCCCCACCACAGCCTCTCCCCTATCCCATGAACACACACACACATGCACAGTATGCTGGTGAGCAACATAGCCCCCCACCCGCTCCTCCTTATGCATATATATATGTTTTATTTATTTTCGCTCTTACCTTGTGTTTACATGTAAGCCTGCATGCCCTCATCTACCGAACACCCACCCTGGCAGGAGGGTGTGTGTGTGTGTGTGGAGGGTCCAGGCACCAAGGGACAGAGCACCACTCTGAGACTTGACTGGACCTTGTGGACAGGGAGCAGCTGTGATTACCACCCCCTCAGTCACATATACATACATACACAATGGGTAAACACCCATATGCCCCCATGTGTATGCATGTGTATGCATATATATATATACAAATATACACACTTATTTATACATAGCATTCATACTCATGCATATATATACTTGCACAAACACGTGTGTGCACATTCATATACACAAACACATAAACATTAATAGGTGTGCATATACATGCACACATATGCATATATTGGCCTATATATATGTTGTATTTATATATAAATATATATATGTATATGTCTGTTGTATCCTTGTATTCATTGTACTCCCGTCCTTGATGCCTCCATGGAGGACGGCAGCGGGTGGGCGGAGGCCTGGGGAGGAGAAGCACCGGTGCCCTGAGGGATGGGTGTGGAAGGGGTGCTCCTATGGCTCCCCGCGGGGCTGGATGGGCTGTGAGACATGCTGCACTGCCTGCTCCCCCATGCCCACAAACACACACTCTCGCGCCCGGCCACCCCCCTGACACACCCACCAGTATTGTCTGAGTGGGGGAGGTGGGGGTGGGGGGGTTACCCCATCCACTGGGCCTCTACACTCTCACAGACTCTCAATTCAGGTGTTTCCCCAACTTGCTTATTTTCAATGGGGAATTGCATGCAGTTACTAAATATTATAGTAGATAGTTTCATATATGTATCAAGTATGGCTGGAAGTCCAGTGCTCTGGCGCTGGCAAAAGAAATTCAGTGAATAAAATACATTACATTTTTTTTTTTAAGATGCACAAACCAGTTTAAAGAAAATGTAAAGAGTCAGGTTCCAGACATAGGTCGGTAGGCATCATATTCAGAAAACAAGTTCCTAAGAGTGTAGGATACTAGTTAGGTGAGCGTCTGGAGCTACTAGTAACACGTTCCTTTTTGCAAGTTCGAGAGCTTGGAGTTTTTGCAAAGTATCTGGGTCAGCAGTGTTAATGCCACGTTGCAAGATTGATGGTAGGCTGCTTAGTGGCGGTAGGATTGACTGATGAGTGACTGTAGCTCTGTGAAGTTCCATAGCATCAGGCATCCAGTTTTGGTCACCAGACTGTGACATTGATGTTTGAAGTTGGTTTGTAGGTGCACTCCGTAGAGATGAGTTTCCAGACTTCAATGGTGTAGTAGGCTTCGGGCCAAGAGGGGGCATGATCACTGGTTGCACCTGGGTTATAGGGAGCATGTCAAATGGTTTAATAACCTGGAGTTTGACAGCTGTAATAGCCGGCTTGTTATGTCATGCTGTGGAAGATTTAGAATCATAGAGGATTGCTGGTTCGATTGTAAGATGGTCTTGCACCTCCACCCATATTTTTTAGAAGGTCCCCTCATATATGCAACATGTGCCTGTCAGTTTTAGATACTGACCAAGATCTTGATTTTGTGTGTACTTATCCAACATCATCTTGCACATAAACATACAAGCAACTTTATCCCAGTCCTTAGAATGGATGGAATCTCCCAAAGACTTAGCAAGGTAGGTGATGTCTGAGGCCCTTATGTGCTGAGCTAGGTCAGGTTGATAAATATACAATGCTTTTGTGTACTGGTATGGATGATCTAAGGACTTCAGATTGATAGAGATTCGATGGCTTACACTTGTCTCCAGCATAGATACAAACAAGATAAATAGATAGCAAGATAAAAACTAATGCATTGAATCCTGCACACAATTGTTTATTCGAGCAACATGATGAATCTAAGTATGAAGCCAGGCCAAATTACATCGGGCCACTGAGGCTCTGAATGAAACCTCATTTGGAGGCCTTGGGCATGGATTTGGACGTGTTGGAGGATGCCAAAGTCCCAGAACATCCCCTATGCTCATTGAGGACGGCATCGGTTATCCTCCGACTCACAGAACTGAGGAAGTCTGGGACACATCCATTTGAGTACCACGGACTGCATGCAGAGATTCAAGGCCAGTTTTGCAGACCACCTCTCCATATACACTGATGGTTCAAAAGACCAAAGGTAGCTGCTGCGGCAGTGTGCTGAGGGGCTAAAACACGCTTGCCGGATCAGAGCTCAATTTTCACTGCGGAAGCCTGAGCACTCCTTCTCGCTTTGGAGTGTATCAAGGTATCCAACCACACTAACTATGTTATATACAGTGATTTGTTCGCTTGGCTCCTGGCTGTTGCTGGACTGGAAACGAATCACCCTATTCTAGCAATGGTCATTTACAAAATGAACCAACTAGCAATGGATGGGTATGACATCCACCTGTGCTGGGTGCCTAGCCATGCCGGCATACAAGGAAATGAGCGAGCGGCTCTGAACTGTGATCTTGAACCTTGTCTGATCAATCACTCTGATCTGAAATCACTAATAGCCACCCACATAAAATCCAAATGGCAAAATGAGTGGGATGAAAACATTAATAAATTTAAAGAAATTGAACCATCTGTGGGAAAACCACCAAAGACTCATGCGGGAGGTCGGCGGGACCAAGTGGTCCTTAACCGCTACCGTATTGGCCACTCGTGGCTTACACATGCTTTTCTGCTCAAGGGGGAACCTCCCCCTGAATGTATTGGGTGTCAGTCCCCGCTGACACTCAAACACATTTTACTAAGTTGTGTTGATTTGTTGGTCCTGCGCCAACAATTCTACACTGCAGACAGTATGTGTCATATATGCGTAGTAGAGGTCTAGACAGGTTTATAATATATGCTAACGAGATGCATAGTTATCCTACACAGTTAGGGAGACAAAGGATTATGCAAATGAGATGATGTCATGGAAAGTTTTGGTCGGCTATGGTTTGAGCCCTGGACGTGAATAAAGTCATTCAGTATCCAGAAGTCAAAGTGTTCAGACGTTGTACTTTCACGTGGTCCCAGATGAGGAAGAATGCCGCCCGCGACTACACTGCCGGGTTTGCGACCTCCTGGTGAGCTTGTCCTCAGCAACAACGCCAGATCGAACTGGAAAACATGGATCAGAGCATATGACATATACGCAACTGCTGCAGGTGTCATTTTGAAGGGAGAATGAGTGCAATGTTGTATTTTTCTTCATGTTGCTGGCGAAGAAGCACAGAAAGTCTTGGCCAACATGTCCATTCGCTCGATGACCAAGACAAGATCGGACCGCTCAGATCGGACCGTATTGCGCAGGTAAAGGCAGTTTCATAATCACAAGATACAAGTTTAATACGCATAATCAAGCTTCAGAGACAAGGGCGACGTATATCACAGCGTTGAGGGACAAGCTGAAAGACTGAGAGTATGGATCAGTGGAGGAATCACTGTTGCGCGATCGTTTGGTAGCCATTGTGAAAAATGTGAATTTACTTAACAAACTGCTACAAATGGCTGATTTGACGTTAGAAAAGTGTGTGATTATGTGTGAAATGAGTGAGTTCAGTTCGGATCTGTTGGAGGACACCAAATCAGATGTTGAGACTAAGGAAATTGATTTCTTATGGAACTATGCTACTGCACATATCGGTGCACCAGTGGTCCTCAGCAGTGACGCCTTCTTGGAAATTGCCATCTTGGAATTTTGGCAGTGCCGGTGCAGGAGAGTTCAAGATCCACTGTCAGAACTGTGGATATGAACACCACCGGGGAGTCTGCCCAGCGAAAGGCAAAGCTTGCATAGCCTGCAAGAAAATTGGGCACTTTGGTAAGGTCTGCAGATGCAGACTGGGCAGAGTCAATGAGGTTACCATTGAAGAGCCCGATCCTCACAATGCTGAGCAAGACCCGGATCTGGCAGAGGTCAATGTCCTGACAATGGATCTATTCATCGGTGCTGTGGACCGTGGTGCTGAGGAAGTTGCCGAGTTGTGGTACGCGACCATCCGAGTGAACGGTCACCCTGTCAAGTTCAAGCTCGACAGCGGGTCGGAGGCGAACATGCTGCCTAGGAATGTCTTCGACAGAGTCGCTCCAGGGCAGCTGACAAACACCAGTTGTTTGTTGGTGACATTCTCGGGACATCGGATCACTCCCGATGGTGAGGCATTGGTTGACGTGAACGGCATAATCTTCAGGTTCCAAGTGGTGCGGAACTGTCAGCCTAATTTGGGCAAACAGGCTTGTGTGGCATTGAACCTGCTGGCATGGGTTGATGAGGTGCAATCTGTTGTGCCGCGAAACATTTCCAAGCCCAATGACAAGCCAAGTGCCCGGGCTGAACAGCTGGTAAGCGAATACAAAGACGTCTTTCAAGGTTTAGGTCTTATCAAAGCAAAGGCAGTTATTCATGTTGATAAATCTGCACAACCTGTCATAGATCCGCCTAGGAAAATTCCATTTGCTATTCAAAGTAAAGTATGTACTGAACTTGATTGTATGGTAGAGTTAGGTGTAATAGTTGAGCAGGATGAACCTACAGGATGACATTTTTATTCAGGAAATGCACCGTGTCATGGGCGATCTACCTGGTATCGGGATAGTCACAGGCAACATTTTGGTATATGGGTCAACGGTTGAGAAGCACAACGAGAGGCTCAGGGCCGTGTTGGACTGAGCTATGTCGGTAAATCTTAAGTTAAACGAGTCAAAATCGTTGTTATGCAAAACTACAGTAAAGTATGTAGGTCATCAACTCACCCAGCAGGTTGTGAAGCCTGATCCAGACAGAATACAAGCAATAGTATACATGCCAGAGCCGTGTGACAAACAAGGCGTCCAAAGGTTCCTGGGCATGGTTGGGTATGTGCACAAGTTCATACCTAACATGTCCGAGTTTGCCAAACCACTGCGCAGATCGAGCAGCAGGGTGCTTTTGACAAGTTGAAGGAGAAGTTGAGAACTGCTCCTGTATTATCATACTATAATGTCACCAAACGCATTGTCATGCAGGTAGATGCCTGTCAATCAGGGCTAGGAGCTGTGTTGATGCAAGACAACAAACCAATCGCATTCACATCTTGTGTGCTTAACTCAGCACAGTGTGGCTATGCTACTATCGAAAAAGAAATGCTTGCCATATGTTTCGGTTGTCAGAGGTTTCATGATTATATCTTTGGTAAAGAAGTTCAGATTCAAACAGACCACAAACAGTTGGTGGCGATAATGCAGAAACCGGTTCACAAGCTTTCGGCCAAGATGCAGAGAATGCGAATGCGGTTGCAAAACTACAATATTCAACTGTGTCATGTGAAGGGTTCTTTGATGTTTCTTGCAGACAAGTTGTCCAGAGCGCATAGTGTGAAAGTAGGTCATGATAGCCTGTTCGATGACACATTCTGCATTGCTGCAGTGGATTTGCAGTCGTCAAGTTTGTTGAGTAAAATTGTCAGGGAATATGACAGATGTTTCCATGTCCATGTTAATAACACACACTGAAAATAGGTGGGACACTACACGCATACAGACACCACCATGTCTGAGACAGTAAATTCCACACAAAGACGAGTTGACAGTTGAAAACAATTTGGTCATGAAAGGCAATTGGGTGGTGGTCCCTCCGGCTCTGCGTAGTGAACACTGGTGAAATGATTGAGGCGTTGCATGGAACTCATTTAGGTGTGACTAAGTCCAAGCAGTTAGTGTGGGACAATATGTTTTGGCCAAACATAAACAAACGAATCGAGGATAGAGTGAATCGGTGTCACACTTGTCAGAACAACCGGAAGAGTTTGTACAATGAGCTATTGATGAATCACCCGATCGCCTGTCAGCCTACGAAAAGGTAGGGGTGGACTTGTTTGAGTTAAATGATAAGAATTACCTGATCACGGTAGATCACTACACAAGATATACACACAAACACATGTGCATGTTAGAGTTAAGTTTCCGTTTCAGGTGCATTTACTGTGTGTTGGACTATAGTGCCAAAATGGCATTTGGAGGCTAAGCAGCTGGACATTTTGAGGACTTGTGGTGTTTTAGGACACTCAAACATTTGATAGCATATGTTGGTTAAGTTACGTATGCATATATATGTTTATATTTTCTAGTATTTTTTATTTTTTGTTGTTGTAAATATAGTTTATGCATTGAATGAAGTCTTTTGTCAGCGCTGTGGCACTGGTCTTCCAGCCATGTGACAATACAGTTATTTACAATATATGCACATGTAGTCTGATATCATCACCAGCAGCTAGCTTCACTGTTATATATATGTTGTGTACACATTGTTGGGGGTTACTTTAAATCATTGTATGTTTTAGAAACACTTTGAAGGGGGGATATCATATATGCGTAGTAGAGGTCTAGACAGGTGGTAATATATGCTAATGAGATGCTTAGTTATTCTACGCAGTTAGGGAGACAACGGTTTATGCAAATGAGATGAGCAAATGAGATGACGTCATGGAAAGTGTTGGCCGGCTATAGTTTGAGCCCTGGACGTGAATATAGTCATTCAGTATCCAGAAGTCAAAGTGTTCAAACGTCGTACTTTCACTGTATGCATGACCTTTTTACTAAAGTAAAACAAGAAAACATTTGAGCCTTTTTGAGGGAAGCTGGACTGTACCACCTTATATAGTTTACTCAATAAATTCTATCAATTATTAATAAAACCTTTCTTTTTCTATGGAAATTTGTTTCCCTTGGCCAAAAATATATGATTGTGAGCTTTCTAATTTAATGAGTGTCTATTGGCACATAATTGATTGCCTGCTTTTACATGTAAAAGTGATAGTTTGAACAAAAAACAAACATTTCTCGCTGTGAATATGGCCAATGCTGCTGACACGGCGTAAAGCAACCACCAATCAATCAATCAATCATTTCTGCTGGTACCAGTAGTGTCAGCCTGTATAGACAATGTAATCTGCAGCTACTCAAACTTGTTTGTCATTTAGATGTAAATATATTGGTAATTTATGGATGTCCTTATGCTGGTAGCGTCACCCACTATAGAAGAGAACATTTTCACGTACTGTTACATTTAGATTTGAAACTTTAGTCAGTTCTTCAATGTGGGCCATATCTCTTATTTGTGACTTAAGCATTTGATTTTTATCTTCTGAGCCAAATACTTTTTCAAACTTGGGATAAGCTTTAACAAAATGTTTGTTTCTCATAATTATATCTATTGCACTGTGATGGGTTAGTGTGACCTTTATAGACCGCGGGATACCTCTCCCTCCATTACAATTTGGTCTGCAGTGTCCAGATGAGCTGCTATCAATTCAGGTACAAGGGTTACAATCAGATCGAGAGCTGTGTCATAGTACGATTCAGTAGATGACTCATGTACATTATCGATGATGAAAGTGTTCTTTCTAATGCAGCAATCCAACCTCATGGCCTGCTCAGAGTGCAAGTCACATTTATCTTCCAACATAATTACATCAAGCCGCATTTTGTCCATCATACATTCATGTTTCTCATGGAGGAGTGCCTGGACTTCCTTGAATTGCGTTACTTCTTTAAATTCTTGATCATTCTCACTAATAATGACTTCCAGGTATTTGTGTTTGTCTTCTAATTCCTCACACATTTTTACAATTTGAGACAGATCATCACTAATTTTTTTGCAAAGAGAATCAGCTTTGTTATTTTGAGTGAAGGTGTGAATAATTGACAGGGAAGAGCTAATAGCGTGTAGTATTCCTTCATTTAGTTTGTGTGTTTGATTTTTACTACCTCTTGTGCTAATGGTGTCTTTAAATTCAATTCCATAGAGTTTCGTAGCAGCTTGCAGATCATCCATATTTATGTAGTAAGGATGCACCAGTTAGAATATAATAGTAGACCAGACTAGAGTACTGGGTAGGTAGGCGAGCAGCAACATATAAAGAGATTTGGTATATAATTGGAGACACTAAAAGTGTCTGTTCTTATATACCGAACCTCTTTGGTGCCGAGTGTACCACTAAGAGTGGCAGTTCCTATGCCATAGAAGAACTTCTTTGGTTCGGTGAAGTCTATCAACTGATGGGTGGGTGTGGTTTGCATTCAGTGCTAAGGGAGTTGAGAAGAGGAAAGCCCACAGAGATGGCCTGACAACAAACATTGATGTCTGCGCACTCATCCAATTTCTCCCTATTATCACCATTCTACCACAATTGGCCTCTAATAGATGGTATCCATTATTTGTTCAATTCCAGTTAAAAAAGAAAAAAAGGTTCTAGTTCTTATTTAGACTGACACCACACTAGCAATCACTCACAAAACTTTGTTGTCATTCATTTGTTCGTTTGGTACGCATCGTTGAAAATCCGGTGGTCTCCGCCGACCTCCATAGGGTTGATCTGTCAACAGGGTAGTCTGAGAGGTCAGTGCAACCTACTATGATATAAATATTAGCATATTATAATCCAATGGTCAGTATAAACATCCTGAGATGATCCCAGTCAGAATATGTTCATGTACTATCCTTTAATCCATATCGTTCACCATAGAGAGACGTTGCAGTCAGGAGTTGAGTTCACACCATGTGCACTCGGTTTGCCATCTTGAATCTCAAATTTACTGTTAGAGACTTGCCCACTAATTCACATTGAACATGCACTGCTAGCACTGTAATGTAACAACCCAAACTGATTGAAGTATAGTGCAGACGTGACGTTTATTGTTACCTGCGCCAGCCATGCCGTTCGCCGTTCCACCCAGGTGACTCTGTGTCACGTGTACATACATATATATAACATCTCCATTTTCAATGATAATCAAGGGCTAACAACGAATTGATTGAATTTACCTTATCGTCCTTGTTATACATTTGTAACAATTGTATTCGTTGGTCTGTTATATTCTAGACATATTTCATTCAACTGCGGAGGATTATTATTCATTCTTCTATGAACTTATTCTATTTTACCGACTTCTACCTCTACCCTTTAAAAAACAAAATTGTTTAATATTTTTTTTGTAAAGTACCTTAATATAATATCTCACAATATAATTTTAACCTACTTATCACAATTACGTAAGACCTGTCACCATGTATTTAACATTAGTTTATGAATACTATAGTCTGGCAATTCCAGACTTTACATTGATGTTACATACTCATTGTGATGTATGGTGTTGGCTGAGTGCGCGCTGGGGGCACCAGCAAGCGGGCGACCAGTGCGGTATGGGTTTGACCTGGATAAAGGGATTATGCAACGAGACGTCAACGTGTGTAGTCGGTTATTGTACATAAGATTATATGGTGTCAGATTGAAAGCGGACCTTTTGCTACGCCATGGCACTCTCGGGTTTGAAACCACCCGGTCCTCTAAACCTGGACGACAATGTAGCAGTGAACTGGAAAGCGTGGATCCATTCATACAATATATACGCCACAGCAGCTGGAGTGCTAAGCAGGAGTGAGAAAGTACAATGCTGTGTCTTTCTGCATGTCACAGGAGCTGAAGCTCAGAAAGTGCACTTGTCAATGACTTTCACCCCGGGGGAGGCGGATAAAATAGCACTGCGCAGGGAGGCTTTCAGACTGTACTGCGAGGGCAGGACAAACATTACAGTCACAAGGTATAGATTCAATGCGTATAACCAAGGCCAAGAGAGTATGGATACGTAAATCCAGGAAGTGAGACACAAGATAGGTCATTGTCAGTATGGGGCACTGGAAGAGTCGCTCATGTGTGACAGGTTGGTAAGCGGCATCAAATGCAACACTCTGCATGACCGACTGTTACAGACTCCAAAGTTGACGCTACAACTTTGCAAGGAGATGTTTCAGATGAGTGAACATCGGGCGTAGCAAATAACTGCATCCAGTGACACTGAATATTCAGTAGACGCCGTAAGGCATTAAAAGTCGCCGCAACAGTCTACGAATGGACAGCACCAACAACAGGGGCCGAGATGGGTACGCGATCAGCAAGGCGGTGGCACGGGGCCCCTTCCGGAATGTGCATGGTGCGGATATTCACACCAGGCGGGCCGGGATACGTGTCCGGCGAAAGGAAAGGTGTGTTCTGCCTGCCAGAAGATTGGTCATTTTGCTAAAGTGTGCCGGAGCAGATCTACAGCCGTGAACGAAATAACAGTTGAACAGCACAGTGGCCAGAGTGACTGGCAGGGCAAGCTTCCGGTGGACAAATTGTTCATTGGTGCGATTTCACCGGACGCAAACAAATCTACCGATTTGTGGTTCGCCAACATCCCTGTCGGGTCTGTAGATGTCAACTTCAAGTTGGACGTGGGATCGGAGCTGAACATCATTCCAATGGAGGTGTTCACACGGATCAACGGAGCTGAGATGACCAAGCCTCGATGCCGTCTGGTCACCTACTCTGGCTAGACAATCAACCCAACGGGGGAGACCTGCAAGCTCCGAGTGCGCGATCAGTGGCTGAACTTCCAGGTCATCGAGAATGGATGTCCAATCCTCGGGAAGGATGCATGTGTCCAATTACGCATCTTGTCTCGCATGGACAGCATTGGTGTGCCAAATCCGGAGGACAGCGTTGAGGCACATAAAATGGTAGAGTCCTTTGATGATGTATTTATGGGCCTCGGTACCATTAAAGTAGAAGCGAAAATATATGTCGATAAGAGTTTCTGTCCAGTGGTAGATCCACCCAGGAGAATTCCACATGCCATAGAAGATAAAGTAAAGTAAGAGTTAGGCAGAATGGTTGAGCTAGGGGTGATAGTTGAAGAAACCGAACCGACTCCATGGGTGAATTAATTCTATAACAATAGTGAAAAAAGTGACAAAATTGTCTATTGCAAGGCTTAACTGAGGTGAATGTGGTAACTGACGACATATTGGTATACGGCAAAACCATGGAGGAGCACAATGACAATCTCCAGGAAGTTCGAAACCGACCGAGAGAGGTGAACCTACGGTTAATTCCAGACAAGTCGAGCATTTGTCAAAAAAGTGTGGAATATGTAGGCCACATCATTACGGGTGCAGGTATCAAACCAAACAACAAGAGGGTGCAGGCAATCGATGACATGCCCACTCTAACTATGAAACAAGCAGTACAGCGGTTCTTGGGCATAGTTGCATATGTTGGGGAATTTATTCCAAATTTGGCACAAATAGTGAAGCTTCTACGGGCATTAACAACTAGAGAAGTTGCATGGCATTGGCAGGTAGAACAGGAGAACGCATTTCAGAAATTAAAGCATTTAATAACGCATGCCCCGGTATTATGGTTCTAAAATGTGAAAATAGACATAACCTTGCAGGTAAACGCCACTAAGTCCGGGTTGGGAGCTGCTCTGCTTCAGGAGGGGAGGCCCATAGTGATGGCTTCAAAGGCATTAGATGACACACAGAATAGCTATTCAGTTATTGAAAAAGAATTACTGGCGATATGTTTTGGATGCACAAAATACCACAACTACATTTTCGGGGAAAAGGTACTGGTGCAGACAGATCATAAGCCGTTGGTAGCGATCATGAACAAACCATTATATCAGTTGTCAGCACGTATGCAGCGCATGAGAATGCATCTGCAGAATTATAATTTAGAATTGACATACATTAAGGGTTGTAACATGTCCGTTGCAGATGCCTTATCACGGGACCATAGTGAAACCACCAGTCTGAATGAGTTGTTTGATAAAGAAATAACCGTTGTGGCGGTGGGGATGCTGAGTCCTGGCAGGAGATCGCCAGGGAAACACAAAATGACACTGTCTTCGTAGAAGTTAGCAAACTAGTAAAGCATGGTTGGCCTGAGGACAAGCATGCAATTCCAAAATGCACCACACCGTATCACACTTTTCGACATGAAATCACGAAACAGGGAAACATTTTGCTAAAAGGTGATTACAAAAAGCAATGCTAGGGAAACTGCATGAAACTCATCAGGGCATAGTTAAGAGCAAGAGGCTGGCTAGAGAATATGTCTTTTGGCCAAGTATGCAGGTGCAGTTAGAGGACAAGATAGCGCTGTGCGCTCTATGTCAGCAGTATCGTAATAAACAGCACAGTGAACCGTTGCAGTCGCATGAAATACCAGGTCTTCCATTTAGCAAGATAGGAGTAGATATGTTTCAAATACGGAACCAACACTATTTGTTAATGGTGGACTATTTCTCAAAATACCCATTGTATGTTTTAGAAACACTTTGAAGGGGGGATATCATATATGCGTACAACAAGTCATCATCATCATAATGCTGTCAGTCCTGATGCGACAAAGACTGCTTTCATTTCTTGACTGCCACTCTCCATTTAGCTCTCTGCTGTGAGAGTTGCGTCCATGAGTCAGTCTTAATGTCCCTCAGCTTCAAGTTTCTCTTGATGGTATCCTTGAACCGGAGACGAGAAGACAGTTGAGAATAGAGGATCTCCTTTGGTAGCCTGTCTTATGACATCCTCATGAGGTGTCCAGTCCACTGGAGATTCTTTTTGATCAGAAGATCTTCCATAGAGGGCAGCCCCGTCCGCTTGAGTATTTCCTTATTTGTCACTTTGTCCTTCCAGGTTATCCTCATGATTGAACACAGATGTCGCATCTTGAAGGCATGCAGCTTTTTCACCTGTCGTCTGTACACTGTCCAGGCCTCGGCTCCGTATAGTAGGGTGGATAGCACAATTGCATGGTAGATCTTGCCTTTGACCCGAATGGACACATGGTGGTTGTTCCAGAGTCTCTCCCGTAGTCGGCCGAAACATGCGCTAGCCTTGGCCATCCTCCTCTGTATTTCAGCATCAATGCGTCCCTCACTTGATATAGTGCTTCTGAGGTAGGTGAATCCCGGAACAGAGTTCAGCTTGTTTCCCTCAACCATGATCTCCTCCTCTCGGGTTCTTGTAGAGTTGGGTTGGTATAGCACCTCCATCTTCTTGATGTTAATCTTCAGGCCAAACTTCTTTGATGCATCGGAGAAAGCATCCACTATTTTCTGGATCTCTTTAGCAGAGTGGGCAACTAGTGCACTGTCATCTGCGAATAGTAGCTCTCTCACCAGCATCCGAGTAGTCTTGGTCTTCGCTCTGAAGTGCGCAACATTGAATAGGTCAGCGCTCTGTCTGGACTGTATATAGATGCCATCCCCCATGTCTCAGAAAGTCTTGTCGAGCATTGCTGATAGGAAGATGGAGAAGAGCATGGGGGCTAGTACACAACCTTGCTTGACCCCATCGGTAACCCCAAACGATTCCGAGACTTCCCCTCCAACACTAACGTTCGCCATCATTCCTGTATGCAGAGCCTCGATCATAGTTGTGAACTTCTCTGGGCATCCATACTTCCTCAGTAGCTGCCATAGCCCAGTCCTCCCGACTGTATCAAACGCCTTAGTGAAATCGACAAATACCATGTACAGTGGTCGGTCCGGCTCAATGCACTTTTCTTGTAACTGTCGGAGACAAAATATCATATCCATGCTGCTTCGGTTACCTCTGAAGCCACACTGTGACTCTGGAACTACATCAGGTGTTATGTGAATAGATAGTCTGTTGAGGAGGATCCTGGTGAAGATCTTGCCTGCTATGGAAAGAATAGATATTCCTCTATAGTTCCCACAGTCTGTTCGATCACCTTTTTGTAGATGGTTACAATGCCGGCATCCTTCCATGCTTGGGGTACAGAACCCTCCTCCCAGGCATTGGTGATTAGTTGGTGCAGTCTGTTGAACAGATTGTCTCCTCCGTGCTTCCATACTTCAGCAGGAATTCGATCACCCCCAGGTGCTTTGCCATCTTTCAGGCTGGCGATTGCTTTAGCCATCTCATCCATGGTTGGAATCTCATCGAGGCATGTTTTGGTAATGCGCTGCTGGATGTTGTCCAGAGCTTTGTGATCTATGTCACCATGGACATTGAGTAGCTTCTGGAAGTGTTCACTCCACCTTGCCACAACTCTCTTGCTGTCAGAAAAGGTCTCCATTCCATCTGTTGATTTCAGGTGAACAGCTCCCTTCTTCATGGGTGCCCACACTTCCTTCAGTCCGCTGTAAAAGCCCTTCATGTTGTTTCTGTCTGCAGCTCTCTGCAGCTCCTCTGCCTTCATTTCCCACCAGTCTGACTTCAATGCACGGGTGCATTTTTCTGGCAATCTGCAGGCATCTTTGTATGCTGCAGTGGTGGATCTAGTGTTCCTGGTCTGCAACACTCTCTGGTAGGCTTGGTCTCTTCTGCTCATAAGATTCTGTAGCTCCTGATTGTTGGGGTCGAACCAGTCTTGGTGTTTTCTGTCTGGCTTGCCGAGATATGTTTTAGCTGTGTTGTATACAACCTGCTGCAAAGCTGCCCATTCCTTGTCTGGTGTTGGGCTTTCCTTCTCCTCCCATTGTGTGAGAGCGTTGTCCATCTCCCACTTGAAGCTCTCCCTGTGACTGGTGGTACTTAGTTTTGCTGTGTTGAGCTTGGTCGGTTTATTTGTCCCTTGCCTGTTGTGCAGTTATAAAGGCAATGAAGCAAACATTCGGCAGACACGGAATTCCAGTGACAGTAGTGTCAGACAACAGGACCCAATTTGTGAGTGATGATTACAAAGAGTTTGCGAAAAGGTATGAATTTGAGGCGGTGTTCTCAAACCCGCATTACCCGCAGAGTGATGGACAGGCCGAGTGGCACATTCAGACAGTACAAACCATGATCAAGAAGGCAGTCAGCAAAGGGAAAGATTACAATTTGCATTTATTAAATTTTAGGAACACACCAGTGACAGACTTAAGTGCATCACTGGCGCAGTTGTTGATCAGCCACAGGCTACGTTCAAAATTACCAAGTTTAGGTAAGCAGTTGAAGCCAGAGATACCAAAAGTTAAAACAAATCAGATAGTGGGTGTGCATCAGAAACAAAAGAAATGGTATGAGAAACGTGTGGGAAAGGAACACAGGGAATTGAAAGTAGGAGAGAAGGTTAGGTAGGAGAGAAGGTTTGAGGAGGACGCACGGAGATATTAATTAAAGGATAAAAATAATGTAACGTTCACAAGGAATCGCAAACACATATTTCCAGTCAGACATGAGACAGCTCAAGCTCAACAGGACGAAGCAAAAAGAACATGCCAAAATAAAAGGTTACCAAGTAAAATAAATAGTACACTGACCCACTACACAACAAGTCATGGACATGAGAGCAGGCTGGTAATTATAGGCTCGGGTATCAGTAGGCGCACAACCGCAGACAGGTTATCAGACAAGCTGGTAATATGACAGCGAGAGGCGTGAGAAAGAGGAAAACATAGGGCATGAGTAGATATTGCCATTAAGTAGGTTATCTAAAGTGGTGGCCGAGTTGTGAGAGAGGTGGAAAGTTCCCATGGAGCAGGGACAAAGGCCAAAAGCATAAAGACATGACTCATGGCTAGATGGTACAGCATAGATACGTAGCATTGGAATTAAGTGACATATAGTAAGAAAGGCTAAAATGTAAAAATGGTGCAGTGTTGTTAGGACAGTACGGCGTTGAATCATGTGTAAGGTATAATAAACACTGGAGCATTGTGAATACATAGACGATAATATATGTGATTATTGTATATATTATGTTTGTTTCAATATTTTATGTTTTTGGAAGGGAGATAAGGCCGGGTGTGTGTGCCATAAGAGCCAGTGGTGAGTGGACATTAACGAGCATGCGAGAAATAGAAAATCTGTATCATACGCATGCTGGGATAAAGCATATCTGAGGGAGGTGTCGATAGACACGATGCGGAAGGGCAGGCTGTAACGAAGGCGTGAGTCAGGCACGGTGTAGGACAATATTTGATACATGCATGACTATCACCAGACTGTGCGCGGGACTGGTGAGATTGGTCCTGACTAAAGAAACTTTGTTGTGAAATATGCTGTGACATTGCCAGGGGATGCTTTGCATGAAATCTTTATTGTTTATTGAAAGGGAGATGTGATGAATGGTGTTGGCTGAGTGCGTGCCGGGGCACCAGTGAGAGGGCGACCAGCGCAGTATGTGTGTGACCTGGATAAAGGGATTATGCAAAGAGACGTCAACGTGTGTAGTTGGTTATTGTACATAGCATTACACTCATTGCAATGTTACATTATTTTTTTTTTGTAAATATAGTTTATTCATTGAATAAAGTCTTTTGTCAGCACCGTGGCACTGGTCTTCCAGCCATGTGACAATACAGTTATTTACAATATATGGAGCTAGCCCAAATCAGCAGAACTAACAATATCAAACATTCAAAGGCTTACATATGGTATAGTTTGACAATTCACATACAAAAATAGCAGTTATATGTTGTATTCCTACACACTTGATACATACATGTGTATTGATTAGACCTTTACATTACGGAGTGGTTAGGTACATAGTTTTCCTTCATAGGTTTGTATGCCTACTATGTTGTGAATTGCAAAACTATCATGTTGTTGGAGTTAACATTTTGAGATGGAGTGAGTGTTAGTAGAATAGTTTGTTTATTCTGTTAGATAGAGTGTGGTTAGCTTATAGGGTTATGCTTAAAAGGTTAATACCTCAGGTGTGTTTTTTGACTACATGAAGTAGTTTGAGTAAGTAGGTTGTTAGTAATGATGGGATAAACAATGCTTGGAGGATTGTATGTTTCAGTCATTTAGTAGTCTAGTACAGACTTTATTAGTGTTTATGTTTGTACAAAGATTATGATTTCGATAAATGCTCAATATATATTGTGGGGAATGAGCCTGTGCTCATTCTGGGTCATTGCGGGGCACGCGGGGCGGCGAGGTGCGGCGCCCACCCCCTCGCCCCCCACCATCAGGTGGTGGGGTGTGGGGAGGGAGGGGGGGCGCACAGAGCATGCACACCGATGCTCATGCCCTCAGCTGGTCACTCCGCATCACACATCCGGACTGACCACGACACAATTTTACTTTGTCACCCGGGGCATCTCGCAAACCACCAATGAGATATGCCCAGACACTGTTCGGCCGGGAAAAAGCGGCGGGCTGCACGACCTGCACGCAATGTTACAGGGTTCGGGCCAGGGGGATCCTGCTCCATACTTCCCCTCGGGGAGGAGAGCCCCCAGGACAATGGAGGCTGACCGCGGGGAGCAGGGTGCTCCGCCATTGACATACCGCCGGGGCAGTCCTCCCTGCGGCTGGCCGGAGCGGCTGCATCCCCACGCGGGCCCGTCCATGGGGAGGAGGCGGACACCCGCATGGAGCGACGTTTGGCGGCCGGCCGGAGCGGCCGTGTCCCCACGCGGGCCCGTCCATGGCGAGAAGGCGGACACCCGCATGGAGCGACATTTGGCGGAAATGGAGGCCAGTTTCGACGACCGGATCAGGCCCTCCACGATGCCATACTACTCATAGCAGAGGCGGCCGGGGGGCGGGACCCGCCCCATATCAACCCGCTGGCGCGCGCCGACGACCGCCCCGGCGCCATGCCGGCTGCTATCCGCCCCATGCCTGGCGTGGCCCCGCAACAGGCCCAGGTCAGGGGAGTCCATAGGCGGGCCCCCGCACGCGGATGGGCCACACGGCCGGCTCTGCCGCCTCGCATCATACAGGGCCTGGCCCCGGATCCCCTCCTCGCGGTCGCATCCCTGGTCGGAGCGGTCGTCCCGGCAGCCAACGCCCACTGGGATCGGATCGCGCGCAGGCAGGCTAGGGCACACCAAATAGAAGTGCTCCATGACGAGATGGATCATGACCGTGCACGGTACTGCATGCTCGAAGGTAGGCAAACCATCATGCATGACATGTTTGTAGCGAACCCGATATCCAAGCCTTACATGTACCTGGATCGGTCTGAAGGCCAGTCCGCTGCCCAGAAACTGGCCGCGCGCGGTACCATGACCGAGAGGGAGTACCTCTGTGCGTTTCTGGCCCTACTCGGCGACGAGCCGGTATAAGACCGGCGGGACTATAGGGACATGATTGACCACTACTGATGCATCACTGAGGAGTGTATGACGAACCTTGGTCCATGGTAACCAAATGGTCACAGCGGATCTTTGATCGTCTCGAAAAGAACAAGATTACATGGTCCGATAGTAACGCCATGCTACAAAAGCGGCTCACCTACTACACGGCCGCGCCCACCCCCACACGGACGGACGCACGTGGCAGACGACGGCGGCAACAAACCGGGACGCGCCCGCATCGAGGCGGAGGCTCACGAGCGGCCGTGCCCCCCGTGTTTCACTCGGCCCGCCGCTGCACCCTCCCCCAGCACCACCAGGACGGCCCTGACGAGGTCATCCATGCCTGTGCCCACTGCTTTAGGGTCACCCAGGCATTCTACGACCATTCCGAGCAACAGTGCCACTGCAAATGTGGGCAGCGACACATACACGGGAGCTGCGCGAGTATTCACCACGTGGCTCCCACCGCCGCTGCCTCGGGGGCCGGGAACCCCCGCCCGACGTCGGCAGGGCCGACCCCAGAGCACCCAGCAACGGCGCCAGCAGCGCCCGCGGTGGCAAGGAGGCCCATCCCGACATTGACCAGATCCGGACCCACTGCGCTCAGGATGTTACAACCCTCCCCGGGAGCCACATCGACCTCGCCCCCGCCGGCATTCGCGGCGCACGGCCACGACCACTGGCCGCGCCCCACCTCCGCGGTGGATGGCGGCATAGCGGATATATACAGTGCCGTCTGCGCCACCGGGATGCCCAATGCCGTCGAGGCCCGCATACCGGTACCAAGTGGCATTAGGGTCGACAGGTGGTGCGCCCTGCTCTCCGGGTCCCCAGACCACCGCCAGCTGGTCGACTTCCACCGGTTCGGCTTCCCCCAAGGCTACCTCGGCCCCACCTCCGGGACGGGACAGGTCGGGAACCACCCCATCACCGCCAAACACCTGGAGGCCGTGGGGGAATACATCGGCAAGAAGATGGAGTGTGGGGCACTCCACGGCCCCTACAGTGAACCACCCTTCCAACCATGGTTCCATGCCTCGCCCATCATGACCAGGGAGAAGGCCGACCCCAGTAAGAGGAGGATTATCACCGGCCTCTCCTTCCCCCGCAAAACATCCGTCAATGCGTACATCATCAAGAACACCGCGCTCGGCCACACACGCGACCACTGCCTCCCCACGGTCGACGGGTTCACACACTAGCTCCGGGTCAGCGGCCCAAAAAGCTTCATGTTCACCATGGACATTAGCAGGGCCTACAAGAACTTTAGGTCCTGCCCTCTCGACTGGCCCCTCCTCGGGGCCCGCTGGCTACTACCTCGACACCTCCATTCCGTTTGGTGCCGGCGCGTCCAGCTGCCACATCCAGAGGGTGGCAGAGGCAGTGGTTTACATACTACGCGGACGTGGGATAGCCGCCACAATGTATTTGGACAACCTCATAGTTGTCACACCTGACTGCTCCACCACCGATGCCCATTTTTCTATCAATTAATTCTAATCTCCTCCATGGACATTGATGGATGTACAATATCACATAAGGAAACAAACTTATTTCTGTAACAAATCTCAGCATTACACATTTCCATTATATCTGTCCCAATTAATAATTCAAAAGCTAATGATTCAACTACAAAGAAAGGACATAACTTATCATAAATAGACAAATAAGTTACACCTAAAGTTGGAATTAAATGACCTGAGATTGATCTCAGCCTACTACCTGGATACAATTGCCTATGTGCTATTCAAATATCTAACAAATTTCGAAATGCATTTATATGTATTAGACTTTTAGCTGCACCTGAGTCTACCAGACCAGTTAATTTTACTTGAACAAAATCAATATCAATACTCGGACCAGTATCAAGTGCGCTATTTAGTTTCCCGAAGCAGTAGAGCTAATGTTACTATGCAGTAATTTTAAATGTGGACAATCACTCATTACATGTGATTCATTACATAAATAACAAGTCAAACCACCCCGCCCACTACTCTGCGGTTGTTGGCGATACACCTGTCCCTTTTTAGACGTCGACGACTGCGCCTGCGCAGCCAGCATCGCTTTGCCATTGCTTCCTCGCTGTTGCGTTGACAGCGCATCCTTTCCTGTGTGCTCTCTGACTGAACCTGATCTATTCTTAGATGCAATAGCTACCTCACCCTTCGACTCTACGGTAATGCGCGGCGACTCAAGATGTCCGCCCATTGCATAAGAACTGGCACCATATGGTGACACAATGTTTACTGAATGAATATCTGCATGTGTACATTTATTTTCAGATACTGTTAAGCGTTCTACACACTTTCTTAGTGATTTCATTTAATTCTGGAGCGACTTTAGAGCCTGACTCTCTTGTGCTGCTACTGAACTAGCCTGACCTCCTCCAGAAGCAGTTATTTTTGACATTTTAGAAGAATTAAAGTTTAGACCATCAACCTGACTAGTCACATTTAAATCTGTCAGTCGTGATTGTGCACGTCATTGCTGTCTCAATACAGACCTATCACTCAATATAGCTAGAGTAAAAGCTTCCTCCAATGATTTTGGTCTATCGGTCTCTACGTACCACATAGGGTTGTCATCCAACAATGAATCAAGAAATTGTGATAACAAAATGTCAAAGGTGTCAGTCCCCAAGGTAGCAGAAGGTAGTTTCCGCCCCTTACTAGCAGCTGTTTTAAACCGTTGGCAATATGCTGCCACGGTCTCACCCTGATTCTGTACCATAGTCATTACTATACTTTTTAAATGAGTTTTTTCATCTGCAGTAAAGAAAGTCTTCGCAACTTCCTCTCTGATATCATCCCATGACTTAGCACCCTTAGTTGTGAAGGCAGTGAATAACAATTCATGCAGTGTACCTGTTGCATTAGAAAATGCGAAGCGAATTATATCTAAGTCTGACACATCTGCAAGAACTCCAATCCTCTCAATAAGATCTACCCACTCTCTCAGTTCACCTCTGTCAGTCCCATCCAGCATAGGCACATACTTTCCATATGCTTTAAGAGCTCTTATTTTAGTTTCATTACTTTTATGCTGTAGACTAGCTAATTCCCGTCTTTCTCTACGCTCTTCCCTGTCATTATCAGCCTCAGTACGTTCAGTCATTTGCAATATTCTTTCTTCATTTTTGTCAGTAATACTTTCTAAGCTATCAGCCATAAATTTAGTCCATGCTTCCAATTTATCACAGTCAGCACTAAGAATACCTATATCTACCTGACTTTCAAACCACAACCCAAATTGTTCACGTAATGCATCCTCTTTTAACCGTGTTATATGCATTGTGAGTGCATAGTATAAGTGTATTTAATACAATATATAACTTACCACCAGTCAAATATGTTCATGCTATTGATATCCTCCTTGTAGCGGGTTATATAGGAATTTTAGTGTGTTGTGAAAAGCGTGGTAGAAATAAATTTAAAGAATTGTATCCAACCGATAGAATTACCTGTAAAGTAGCAGAAAAGTGAAAAGTCTCTCCTGTATATATTAATATGCTCTAATTTACTTCAGGGTTAAAGAAAATTAGCGAAAGTAGTGCAAAATGAAAAGATTCTAGCGGTGACACGAAGCTTCAGACATGCAACATTACAGTAATATCGACTCCAAAGACTAATGCCTCCCTCAACAACTGACACTTTCGTCGGAAACTTGTCGACACAGCAATTTAATTTAATTTAGTCCCTGTATGAAGCAAAAAGATTGGAGAATCAAGAGAAGAAAAAAGTAATGAATTATCACGGAGCAAAGTTAGAGTATGATGAGTAAGTTTGGGGATGGAGTGGGCGGGGAAGGCGGGATGGGTCTCCAGCATCTGGAGGGCGAGGCTGTACTCATCCTTGGTAGCCTCGCCCCTCTTGACCACCTTCCTCTCCGCCCCCCCTCTCGATGAGGTCACAAGGGAATATGTACTGAGGCAAAATACCTTTTCGCCTCCCGGCGTGCTGCGTCTCAGCCGAGATGAGGATCTCGCGGACGGCGTCAGCCGAGGAGGCAGCTGTGTGCATGACAGGTTTGCGGTGTTGAAGCGGAGGTGCGGGGATCCCTGCGGGGGGTGGTGGAGGCAGCGAAGAGGGGCAGTGCCTCGTGAAATGCTTCTATTGAGGGTGGATCGACCCTGGAAGCGGTGGCTGCGGTGGCGGGGGCGGGAGTGCCCTTCCCACGGCATGGGCCGAGGGCAGGGGGACGGCCAAGGTGTAGGTGTGATGAGGCGTCGCGGAGGCAGGGGGTGCCTCGGCCACAGGGGCGGACCCATTCATGGCATCGACCATAGAGGTGAGGCGCTCGACCGCCCTCGTGGTTTCGTGCATCGTCGCCTCCACCGTCCGAGCCCACTCGGCCGTGGGGCGAGTGCGTGATCCCGGGGGTGAGGAGACTGTGGATGAAGGGGGCGAGCTTATGTCATGCGCCCTCTGCGCCCCTCTCCGTGCGGCCCGTCGGCCTCGACCCTTGGCGTTGGAAGGCATGGTGGTAGATCCGTCGACTGGGAGATGTGCATCGGCCGGGGATGTGCATCGGACGGGAGGCGGGTAGGTCGGCCCAGGAGCAGGGAAGAGTCAGCTCGGAGAGCAGAGAGTAGGCCAAAGTAGAAAATGGCTGGAGAGTAGGAGGGTGGCGAGGCTGGAGGGCAAGTGGCTGGAGGCAGCGAGGGGGCAGGGTTATAAGGGGGTGAGCATGGGAATGATGCAATGGGATAACAGTCAAGGCAGGGGGGGGTGGGGGAGGTCCCCTTCCCTGCCGCGAATCAAACGGAATGCAAGCATTATGACCGATGTCCAAATACCCAGTGTTCTACACATCATAAATCACCAACTTCCCAGTCAACAATTTGAGGTCACCATGACCTCACACTGTGATATCACAATAACCTCACACAATTCTCACACAGTGACATCACAATAACTTCACACAATTCTCATACCATGACATCACAATAACCTCACACAACACGGACCAAGGAGGCTAACATGTGCGCGAGTCATTGGGCTCAACGAAACCCAGAGGTACAATGAATGTGAAGGGCATTGTTTGTTTGTGGTTGTTTTACGTCCTAGCAACATCTAAGGTCATATCAGGATGGGTGAAGGGTGTTCTCCGAGCGTCCGAGGCAGGATCCGTGCACGATGTCGCCCTCCCTGGCCGCTTCAAAACAGCCGGGGTGGGCGGCGCACTGCCGGCCCATCAAGACTGCCAATTTGGTGAGGCGGATCAGGAGGGTACATGTTGGGACCCGAAAGATGGTGAACTATGCCTGAGTAGGACAAAGTCAGGGGAAACCCTGATTTGCAGATCGATCATCAAACTTGGGTATAGGGACGAAAGACTAATTGAACCATCTCATAGCTGGTTCCTTCCGAAGTTTCCCTCAGGATAGGTGTTGCTCATAGTGCAGTTTCATCTGGTAAAGCAAATGATTAGAGGCCCACCCCATGCCGACGCCCACCCTGTCAGCACCGGCTCAGATATGGCCGGCCATTGGAGCAGCTCACCCGCCGCCATCCCGCTGGGTGCCTTCATCCACGTCAATGGCGAGCTCACCCACCATGGTCCCGTACCCTCCCAACCAGGCCTTAAGTGCATTCCCCTGCCACCCCTGATGCTGCCTGTGATGACAACAGCCACTGGCCTGCCCGTGGTTAAGTCACCCCCCCAAGGCCCTCATCTCGACATGCCCTCAGATGCCGTCGCATCCTCAGATGTCGCCACCCACCACCACCCCTGTTCACCCATCACCCCCCCCACCTGCACCCCTAGGGCCGCCGGTCACCCGCTCCCCGTAGACACCGCTCAAGCCACCCCTTATCACTGTGTGACACCTCACAGTGTGAGGTCATTGCGACATCGATGTGATATCACAGTGATGGCTTCATAGTGCGAGGTGTATGTGACATCACTTTATACTGTCGTGACCTGAGGTGTTGACTGGGTTGTGGGCCAAGATACAAACCATATCTATATGGGTCCCACATGGCAAGCCCCATATGGGTTTAGCATGCGGGCTATATGGGTCCCATATAACATTCAGGTAGCTACGGTTAAATATCACCTGCAAAACCGTAATAACAAGAAAACTTCTATAGTTTTATGACATGCATAGTTTAAATCCCCCCCCCTCAGTAAGCCCTCCTATCCTCGGAAAATCCTCATCGGATCGGCGCCGATCGAAGGACCGCCACCCAGGTCTGAGGGCCTCACCAGACGGATATCACAGGACCTCAGTCTTACCCGGCCATAGCACCAAAGGCAGAAATCTGCGAACAGATACTACACTTTGATCTTAGCCAAAATGGCAAGAAACGACGTTGTAGGTCCAGGGGTCGAGGCTGTCATACCCGGTGTATCTGGAACTGCACGGGGCTCCCTATGTAGGTGCAGTGTCCGGTGGGACCTCACGGGCCTCCCCTATGGCACTTCACGGGGCTCCCTGACTGGGACCTCATGGGGGTCCCTGCTGGGGGTGGGGGACCTCCCGGGGCTCCCTGACTGGGACCTCATGGGGGTCCCTGCTGGGGGTGGGGGACCTCACGGGGCTCCCTGACTAGGACCTCATGGGGGTCCCTGCTGGGGGTGGGGGACCTCCCAGGGCTCCCTGACTAGGACCTCACAGGGCTCCCTGATGGCGCTTGCTAATCACCGTCGTTATTGTCGGGTTCAGAGTTGTCTGCGATGGGTTCAGGGCCGCCGACGATCTCGAAGGTGTGGTAATTATGTCTATTGAATCTGCCGAGTGGCTGCCAACATGACTAGGAAAGCCTCGTGAGGATGGCGAGCACAGCTTGGTTGTCAGACAGTTTGTGTGGTGGGCCAAGGAAGTCTCGGATGGCGGTCCTGTCAAAGGCACACATGATGCCAGGATGTGGGCGACATTGAAGATTTGGTCACCGCAGGG
This sequence comes from Branchipolynoe longqiensis, assembly GCA_030323885.1. Classification (NCBI taxonomy): domain Eukaryota; kingdom Metazoa; phylum Annelida; class Polychaeta; order Phyllodocida; family Polynoidae; genus Branchipolynoe; species Branchipolynoe longqiensis. The sequence continues at coordinate 84,192 of JASIRB010003396.1, forward strand.
ACATGGTTGCTATGCAGGGGTGGCGATGCACCGCCTGTATCCAGTCCTGCATGGACCCAGAGAGGTTTCTTGGGACAGGTAGGTGCTCCCTGACATTTTCATGCCAGGCACAACTGACGGAGTATGGGTTCCTGACGTGGTGCGGTGAAGGGAGGCTTGGATATGGAGTGGCCTATGATGAGGTCGATCTCAGTGCGGTGAGAACCATCCAGAACAGCTGAGTGGGCCTGGTCCTACCGAAAAGTCATATATATGTGGGAGGGAACCCAGGCCAGCACTCGTCGAGGAGAGCTTCATGCCTGGTGGTGATGGTGTTCTGGATCAAAGTGGCCAGAGAGTGGCTCGCTCTGTGGTCCTTGATCTTGCGGACTGCATTGAGTCAGTCAGTCACTACTATGCAGCTGCAGTGTTGCAGGTGGGTCAGTGCATGGTGGATGAGGGCAAACTCTATATTTAGGGTGGAGGAGTTGTCCATGACCCTGATAAGGCGTCTAGCCTGCCCATCTGGTAGGAAGTGTCCAGCCCCGGCTCGGCCTGTGTCAGGGTTGAGCGAGCCATCAGTGTAAACCGTGGTGACATGAGGGAAGTCCTCTTTGGCCCGTGCAATGGGTTCCTGTGCCAGGGTTCTGAGGACTATGGTCGGGTAGTTGTCATTGCTTGAGCAGAGGCTGGTGAGCCTGATCTCTATGGGCACGGAAGGTCTCGCCCGGAGGTCAGGGGCATCAGCAAGTGCCACCCCATGGGTTTGTTTCAGGGTACGGATGGCCATCTTCATTCCCCAGGAGAGGCCGAGGCGCTGTCTTGGACCGTTTTGTAGGGAAGCGGCTGTGCTGCGGTAGAAGGTGGAGTGGCTTACAGACAGGGCTTGGCAGAGGTGGTTTCCCAGCAGCTTTTGTCTGCATAGGTGTAGTGGTGGGAGGTTAGCCTCAAGGAGGAGGATCTCAACTCTGGTTGTCCTGCAAGCTTGGGTGATGAGTCGAGCTGCCTGGTATTGGACTCTTTCCAGGGTGAGGAGGTCTTTGGTCAGGGTGCTAATGCGAGGAAGGCGTGCCCTACGGTTGTCTCTGCAGTAACCAATCCAGGAAACGGTGTTGGCTGCATACTCGTAGAGAGCCTGCACAGCCTGTTTGTAGAAGAGACTGAGCACTTCAGCTGGGGCTCCCCGGTTGAACCCAGAGATTATAGTCATTAGAAGAAGTCTCTTGTTCATTCTGGAGGCTAGGTGCTTCACCAGTGGTCTCATGGTGAGTTTGTGATCAAGCCTCACTCCGAGGTAGTCAAAGGTGTCCACCCATTTGACGTCCAGGTCTCCTGCATGGAGTGGGTGGGGAGGCTGATCTGTGAACATCATCATGGCTTTGGTTTTGTTCGAGGATATTTTGAGCCCCAGATCACGGGAGGTGTCGCTCAGTACGAGCAGGACATCTGCCATGAGGAGGGGCACGTCCCTGGTACGTGAGCAGAGTACAGCGATGTCGTCTGCATAGCACAGGGTCTTGACGTGTTTGAGGTGGCGCTCAGTAATGCCTGCTCTCAGTCAGCTTATGAGGGCAGCGACGACAGCATTAAAGAGGAACGGGCTGAGGACAGCTCCCTGGAGGACGCCATTTTTTAGATGGTTGAGGGGAGAGGTGCTGCCCTGGAAGCGGATGCTGGCTCGAATGTCACATAGGTAGTTCTTCACGAAAGCTAGAGGCTTCCTGGTCACTCCCAGCTCAACGATGGAGGCAAGGACCACGTTGTGGTCGACCAGCTCGAAGGCCTTCTCAAGGTCCAGGAATATGACAGCCGCGCCAAAGCCTCGTCCACTGGCATGTACCATCTCCTCAAGGAGCGTTAGGATGGCGTGCTGTGTGCCACGTCTGCCTTGGAACCCGACCAGCTCTTTGGGGAAGCCACTGGCTGATATACTTATTGCATACATATTATGTGAAAATATCTGCCATTGGACCGGTGTTTCAATGGTTTTATTTTGGTCACACCCTTTATGTGTAAATGTGTGCAGATATTAGGTGAGAACATTATTCCAACGCGGACATTGGCATGGTAGGCCAATGTAAGTAGGATTGATATTGTCTGTCAATACATATGTTGGTATAGACAATCATGTTGAAAAGTTTGTGTATCTCAGAACAATTGATGGTATTAAATTGAAATAGTTGTCAGAGAAATTCTACACATATTCCAAAATCACTTGTTGGGCTCAGTAACTGAAATATCACACAAGAAGACACAATATTGTACTCACATGGTTTAATCCAAAACTAAAGTTGCTACAGGCACACGTACATAGTCTGGACTGGCTGGTGGTGGTGGTGAGAAGAGCGCGCACGCGCCATGTACCGTTATTTATAGGTTTAAATCCAGGTACCAGTCAGGTACCTAGCAGGCCTTTGGCTGCAGAGTATCAATGCAACCAGGTACCAGTCAGGTGACCCAACATGTACCCGGCAGGCCCTTGCCTGCAGACTACCAATGCAACCAGGTACCAGTCAGGTGACCCAGCCTGTACCCGGCAGGTCCTTGTCTGCAGAGTACCAATGCAACCAGGTACCAGTCAGGTGACCTAGCCTGTACCTGGCAGGTCCTTGTCTTCAGAGCACTAAATAAAAACCACCCCAAAATTCCCAAATATTTTACAATGTGCTAAACACACGATTAGTGTTTCAATGTAAGAGTAAAAGTAAAATACTTTACAAAAATGTTTTGGTAATGTATAATGAATGTCAATCATAATAAATCAATATTATAAAACATTTAAAACGGAAATCATAAAATTCCATCAAATTGTATTTGATCGAAATGTGCACCTGTCAGTCACCTGGATGTTGGCGGATTTGCTGGGAATGGAAACATGGGACCCATATGGGGCATCTCTCAGATTCTTATAAACATTTGTTTTATATTTTGTCACATAAGTGCTGCACATTATCTTTTATAGTGTCTCCATACATTAGATTTGTTACTTTATTGTAATAAACTAGACATTTTGTGTGATTTATGGTTTAGACTCTGCATCCATGGGACCCATGTGGGTCCGATATGTGCAGAATAGTCAGTTTGGGACCATGTTGATCCCATGTAGGTACATCCACATGGGTTTGTCTGGATATACCCCATATGGGCCCCATATACCCGTGTTTCCTGGGATAATCTTAGGAAGTCATTGCTTTCTTTATTCAGAACCAATGTTAGAGCAAAGAGATTGACCGTCATTGTTGGGGAGCATGACAGAACTGCTATCGAGGGGACAGAGCAAATCTATGCTGTGGCTTCCATCATCAAACATGACCAGTACGACAGTTACTCAAAGGATAACGACATTGCCCTACTCAGGCTGGCCAGTAGCATCCACTACACAACGGCCATTAAGCCAATATGTGTGCCACTGAATTATGCCAAATCTGGACAAACTTGCTACGCCACTGGATGGGGTAACACTGAATGTAGGAAATGCTATGGACTATTCTATCAATTCAGATGCTTCAAATTAAATATGTGGTTCTTGAATTGAAATTGTGTGTCACTGCTTTGAAAAGAATATGTGTAATTTTATTTGGAATAACACGAAATTTTAAGGTTAAACACATATGTATAATAATATAGTGCTTGGAATGGATGGAGTAGAGTGACGATTATAGATGTTATTCTAAATCATCCAGTAGCATTTGTGATTTGTTGGACATTTACATATATATATCAATTATATTGTTAATCAGAGCCACTGCAAACAATATCTACTGTTATTACATTATTAACTGTGCATCCCAAAGCATTGAGTGTTCACCTACTAGATAGTTTATATGTGTCCTTTCTCACCCTTACTTTGGATGCATATAGGGCATCGTCCATCAAACAAGTTGAAGGAAGTGGCTCTTCCGATCATCAGACAGAGAACATGCAGCAAATCAGCCTGGCATGGCAGACATATCACTGCAACCATGCTTTGTGCAGGCTCTGCTCAAGGTGGCAACGATGTATGCACGGTTAGTATAGGCCTAGACCGTGACTAGGCATCCATATGCATGCATATGTCAGTGTTTGTAAATAAAGAAAGTGTCACCAAATTTCATTGGCAGAAGTCATGGTCTGCGCCCAGTCTCCCCTGTCTCATTCAAGGACATAGTTCACTTTTCTTTGTCCATAGCCCGATTCAGGAACGGTTGGCCCTTTCTCCTCAATGAATCCCCCACTGCCTCCAAAAAAGGAAAAAGCTTGTTTTATTTAACGATGCATCTAGAACGCATTGATTTTTGTATCATTGGCTATTGGAAGTCCAATCTATGGTCATTCTGACAGCATTTGCCATAGTCTTTGATGAACAAGTTGTGGGCCACAGTTGCTGGAACGGAAACTAGCCAAACTGCAAATGTGTTCAATCAATCAATCAATCAATAGGATACAGCTATAATAGGCCTTAGACCTGTTAGCCGCTCTTAAATAATAGAAATGGAGACAGTTCTTCAGATGTGGTGGATCGTAGCAACTGTCACTGGCTCCAAGATATATGTAATGCTTGACCAGTATGTATCCAGTCGGGACTTGAAACAGTTCACCGACTCTGCTGCCATGACACTCTCCGGCAGGTCATTCCACAGGTCAACCACCCTAAAGCCGAAAAAGTTGTGTCGCAGGTCCAGTCTGGAGTACCGCTTCCTCAGCGTCAGGGAGTGCCCTCTGGTCCTGGTGTTGGAGTCTCTGATAAGGGGGCTGCCTGTCTTGTAGATACCATGGAGATATTTGAATACTTCAATCATATCCCCCGAGCACGATCGATACTATGACTCAGACCATCACAGGTGGTCCACCATCTATGAATCCTAGTCACATGTTGGGGAGACTGGCCTTCTCTATATCTTCCATACCATTTGTGAGAGGGCAATAATTGCCCTGCCAGTATTAAAGCGAAAATCCCCGCCAGCCGCTGCACCATTTGGAGGCTGGTCCTCTTTCATTGTCTTCTTGTGGTCACATTGTTGTAATTAACTTCACGCTTTATATTTGTAGGCTGACTCAGGTGGTCCTCTTTCCTGCCTTTCCGATGGCAAGTTCTTACTCCAGGGCATCATTTCATGGAGTAGGCAAAAGTGTGGAATGCCCAAGAGGCCTGGTGTCTTCACTCGAGTGAGCCAATTTACAGACTGGGTTGACCAAAAAACAAATGGTATGTGATTACTTTTTATTGCACTACATTTACTGATTGGCCTGATTGATAAGTAATTGTCAGCATTCATTTTTATTTTACTAGAATTAGAATATTCAAAAACAAAAACATGCATAATTTATTTGCAGATGGAATTATTGGGAACAAAATGTTGTTTGTGGCTATTTATAGATAATATCGGGAGACTTGACAGGTATGAGTTGATCTGTCTGAGATGAGCAGTCTCATGTCTGCATCACTGTAGCAGCTGAGGAGAGTCATGAGGACTTATTGACCCTATATATTACAGTTTGACCATCAGTTTTAATTAGACCCTAAATACCTCCTAGAGAATAGGTAGTTTTTGTATATACAAACTGAGCATTGCCATATTCAAGTAAAACAATTGTGTTATGTAGAGTTGTCTTGGTTATATTAGTGGCCATATAATGATATATAGGGCCTACATTGAATCGGATATATTCTTCTTTTGCTTATTTATTACAGGTGAGTTCCAGTCAGCACCATAAAAAAAACCTCGACCAGAATGTCAATGTGACCTGCCTCACCACAATATTGGTTATGGGATTGATGCGGAGCCTAGCTTTAACCCATGCTCTGCATAGTATATATGTGAAGTGGGCGAGACTGCCAGCCTGGTGGCATTCACGGGCGTGTGCCGATTAACCCGTATTCGGAAATACGGGCTACTCGCCATGGCAGACCGCAAATGCCAAACATTCACGGGCGACAGGGTTTCCAGCCGTAAAGCATTGCTAGGAGACGTGAATTGCGACTCGCCTGGCAACGAAAGGAGGTCGGGGCGTTCGGACCCAGACCGATCAGACATACTTATGACGCTCTGATGTTTTAGCCGATATTTAGGCCTATTTTATCTAAATTCCAAAGTTGTTTGACATTAAACTGTAGGGGAGGGGTTTGCAACATGTTTCTACACTATGTGCTTTGCTCGAATGTTAGTTTGGAGAAGAATAAACAAAGCCGTGAGCTCTTGGAAAAGTAAATTGGAACGTTCCTTGCATTCTTTACTGTCCTCCAGTTTTCTATGGAGTAAACCGCTATGGTCGAATCTAACATTGGAATACTTTATATATATAATTAAGGGCCTTGAGCCTAACTAGGCCTTATGCAGCTACTTAGCCCATCTGCGGGGAGATTAAAACAGACATATTAACAGAATTAACGTATAGATCTTTTTGGCTAAAATAAGACAGTAACATAGGCTGTTTATCAGTGACAGTAGCAGAGACACTAGCGCCTCTGCTTAGTTCTGGATCCATTTAAACATACCAAATCCACCGTAAGGCGAGTAGACCAGCCAGTTAGTTGAAACAATTAAACAATCGCTTTAGAACAACAAATACGGGCGGGGGCAAACCTCCGTATTTAGGCGATACTCTGGCTGGCCGACTTCAGCCCGAGAAGTACACCGACAGACACGGACGACCTGCAGACGGGACGAGGGGCAGCAGCGGCCCGCGGCCGGCCCAAGAAATTCACATGGAAATAATTATATAAATTAACACGAAGGCTTGCCTTTAGCGGGGGCGGATTAGCCCGACGGTTAAATATGTAATCCTAGAGCTGGACATGCACATCACAAGACGGACATGTATAACAGGGTATAACATGCATAACAGGGCTTGTGATAGATTCAAATGAAGTTCAAATTTGGTGAGGTGAGATGTGCATTAACGGTCGGGACAACGGAATACGGCAAAATATGCATGAAATAGCTAGAATAATACACCAATGCACCAAAACGGCAAATTAAACACACAGGGAATACTTTGAAGGCATCTGAGAGTGTCACTGCATCACACTGACAAGTTGGTTCCAATAACTTAGTGCATTCACTGTCTTACTGACTGTGTGGTTGTTGGGAACTTCACTTATTATCACTCACAACAACAGTTTCACTGGGCACACCACTGTCACCAGAACAGAACATTCACCAGCAAGCTCAACAAAACGGCAAGTAGCCCAAATAGCACATAAAGCAGACAGGGAGTACAGTGAGTGTGCTGATCAACTGAGAATATTGTTACATTACACTTACAAGTTAGTTCTAGTGGCTTGGTGCAGTCACTGTCTTGGTGCATTCACTGTCTTACTGACTGTGTGGATATTGTGAACTGCACTTATCATCACTCACAACAAAGGTACTGCAGTGGGCGCGCCAAAACGGAACATACACCAACAAGCTCAAGGAAGCAGCAGGTGCACCAAACGGCAGACAGGGAGTGCGGTGAGGGTGGTGTCCATCTGAGAGTGTCAGTGTCTTACACTTAAAGTGACTTGGTGCATTCACTGTCTCACTATCAAATTGACCGAGATGTCGCAACGCCAGATGACCGCTGTTCGGGGAAACCGGTCTGTGAGATCAACTAGGGTAAACCCTGTTGACCCTGCTCAGTCTCCCCTGTACTGAAACGGCGCTCGACAAGCCCAACCACAGACACAAGAAGTGATGAGGCTGTCACACTGCAGGGGATCATGATGAAGCTGAAAGAGCTGGAAATGTCACCACTGGTCATTAATCGAATAGATGGGCTGACGGACCAAGTAGCGGCCATGGAAACAAAAATGGATAAAATCTTGGCTGCAAATACAGAACGAGTAGACAGAATGACTGCCGAGCTGGCTGACACCCAAATCCGCCTTGACCAGGACCATTGGCACTTGTCAGTGGTTAACGCCTGAACTGCATGCAGTTTAATCAGAGAATATCAAACTCACAAATCGAATGAATGATATTGAGAATAGGGCAAGGCAAGCCAACATAAAAATTGAAGGAAAAGACGAGCAACATGGTGAGGATTTACGGAAATATGTAGTAGGACTGGCAGCGGATGTTGGTGTTGTAGACTTCAGGTCTGACCAGATTGAACGTGTCACTCGGATTGGAAAACAGCAGGCAGCAGCACACGGCAAATATTTCAGACCCCACACAATACTTGTGACATTTCGGTCAGCAGTGATGCAAAATGAGATATACTACCGGAGGGCCCAGCTAAAAGACTGGGCTGAGTATAAAGGCATTTACCTGAACGCCGATAGTACACCTGAGACCAGGAGACTACGGGAAGACTACCGGTCAGTAGCTGCAGTGGCTCGTGTAAAGGGACACAACATAAAAGTGCATGATGATGGTATAGTGATCGACAGCAAAAAGATACGACACTCAGAGCCACACCGGCTCCCAGAGGGCTGTACACTCGCTGATGCCAAGACGATAAGTGTGAATGGTGAGATATATTTCCACTTCGAACATTCATATTTGTCTAACTTCTACCTGACACCGATTTTTGACAATAACTTGACATACAGATCGGCAGAACATATGTATCAAGCAGCATAGTGGTCTTGCACAATCAAGTTCTGGCAGTGTCATCTGCACTGGAAGCCAAAAGGATCGGTGATCAGGCTGAGGAAAATGCAGAGTGGAGATCAAACAGGGAGAGGATACTGGGAGACATTGTTGAGTTAAAATTTGCACAAAACATGAACCTACAGGTGAAACTACTAGGAACTGCCAAAGTCAAATTAAATGAGGCAACCACCAACACATTCTATGGAATTGGCGCTACACTGAACAGCAGAGAAGTGCGTGACAGCACCTACAAGGGTCTAAACAAGTTGGGTCTGATACTCCAGGCAACGAGAGATAGACTGCAACAAAACAAAGCATAAGCTAAAGCTTTAGGCCCAGGGCACTGTATGTCGCGTTTGATTGCTGAACATTGCTGGTGATTGGTTCAGAGATTTCTTGCTATATTGCCCCTCAGTGTGCTCAGTTGGGTTGGTTGCCTGTCTGAATGTCACTTCATTAGCTGGCCCATTACCACATTTGATGGAACTAGTCGTCTCTGGTGCCACTATTGAACATAAACATACTAGGGTAGGTTTGGGTACCTGGGTGATTGCCAGCTAGTCAATAAGGGCAGAGAGTTTGATGCATTGCAGCACACATGGGGCAGAGACTAACATTAGTGACAGGAGACACACCAAACTGAAATGCAGAGAGTGACAGTTTCCAGGTTGACTGGTCTACTAAAATGCTTTTTCCTGATCTAACCTTACCTGCTAAATTTAACTGCATGGTGTCTAGATGAATGTCATCTGTTTTCTGTTTGCATATTCTTCATTCCTGTCTTCATACCATAGGTTACAACTCACAATAATGTAAATAGTAGGCAAAGATGGCCCAAGCCATACAATTCTTGGTAAAACCCCAAATGCATGGCCATGAATATATGTCTACATATATGTGTGCGTCTGCGTGTGTGTGTATGTACATGTATTGGTAATAATGCACTATTTTTGCAATGATGACGAATGCTTCAATTTAGGTATTTGCTTCAATATTCAAGTGTCCATGTTAACAATGAGAGATGTTGATTGTGGATATTTGATGAAAACTGTTTGGTTGTTGCTATGTTGCTTTTTCCAGTGTTGCCCATGGTTATGGTTTTGTCAGTGAGACCCTGGGGTTTCTGGTCTGAAAATAGTACTTGACAGGTATGTTCACTGTAATGACTAATGGAGAAGATATTACGGACTGGTTTGACTGCCTGCCTCTCACCCTACAAGGTATGGGACTTCATTTCTGGCCCCACCATGTGATCAAGGTGGGGTGCCAATTCCCATGGGTGAACATTACTGTCTACTGGGACATACATCTGATGATAGTGCACCACCTGCTCAGTTGTAGCTGCAAATCTTAGTTAAGGTGATGACTAAGCCAAATTGCCCCGAAATCAGGAACAACTGGCCAGCCTGAGGCAGATAAACCGATTTAACCATTGGACTGCGGCATACATCTAGGTCGGTCCATAAATCACCTAGTGTGCATGATAGTACCATTGTACACTGGGCAGGATAGCAATATGTAATACTCAGTCTGGGACCACTGGCTACACTGACATTTGCAGAGCATTGACACAGGTTGAAACATACTTACAGGAATGTTGAAATATTTGTTCTCTCAACAGGTACAGTGTGGAATATTGATATTTTCTGATTTTTTCACCAACCAATCTAACATCTCTTGTTAGGCCAATTTTGGAATACTGGCCACAAATTTGGAGCCCAATTTTTCGGAAAGATATTCTGGAGATCGAAAAGGTTCAGAGACGTGCAACAAAACTAGTTGCAGTTATAAAGGACTTACCCTATGAATAAAGGCTCAGGAAATTGAAACTTCCTACCCTTTTCTACAGAATGAAAAGAAGTGACATAATTGAAGTATTTAAAATTATGAAAGGTTTTGATCAAATAGATATGAACCAATTTTTCACATTGAATAAAAGAGAGGGCAGCCGGGGCCATCCCCCTCAAACTAGTAAAACCCAGAGCCGTTTCAAAATTAAGGCAACACAGTTTCTCAAACATGATCATAAATATATGGAATAGTCTCCCACAAAATGTTATAGATGCCGGCTCAATTAATTCATTCAAGAACCGATTAGAAAAAGCATGGGCTGATGGTGCAGGGAAATTTGACCACTTATTCACCACATGCTACTAATTTATTCCTTGTGTTGCTCATTACTTGCACTCAAGCAAAAATGAGAGTCAAATAAGTGTTCACACTTCCTGTCTACCAATCACTATATCACTATATCAC
>JASIRB010003936.1:0-15565 GCA_030323885.1 Branchipolynoe longqiensis
TTCGCGGAAACAACGACCATATTCGATTATCACAACGTGACTCGGGTCACCCGAGCCGCTAGAATTTCAAATCGAACACCACGAGAAGGGGGGTCGGTCCTAAGCATTGCTTATTCATATTATTGCATGGTCCGATGAAATATAATTTTGTCAAAATTTAAACAACGACTTACATTTGATCCTATATATCCAACTTAGATACTGGTGTATTAGCTAATGATTTGGGACAGCATATACAGAATAACCAGTGAATTTATAAGCTCACCCCTTTAGACACTCACTTTGAAACACCCATTATGCAGGGAGGCCATTAACCAACTAGGCCAATCTCGTGACCTCATTATCCTCCCCCAAACCAAGTAAGCCTAGTGTACAAGGCCATGGAGGGGAAGGGGAAATGAGGTGGATGTGTCTGTGTGTGTGTATGTTTCTGTGTTTCCTGGCCTGACTTTACAGAGACACAGCAAAAGACATACAGACAGACACAGACATACACACACAGACATACACACACAGACATACACACATACACACACACCCAGACACACATATATACACACACAGACAGACACACAGAGACATACATACACACAGACATATACACAGACACACACATACAGAGACATAGATAGACACACACAGACAGACATGCACATACATCACACACAGACACAGAAACACACAGACATGCACACACCCGACATACACAGACACACATACGCCCGACCTGACTTTGCAGAGAGAGAGACACACACAGACACATAGACAGCCGCACACAGACAGAGGCAGACATACAACATACATGCACACACATACATACACAGACAGACATACGCAGACAGACACACACAGAGACATACATACACACAGACATATACACAGACACACATAGATAGACACACACAGACAGACATGTACATACATCACACACAGACACAGAAACACACAGACATGCACACAACCGACATACACAGACACACATACACCCGACCTGACTTTGCAGAGAGAGACACACACACAGACAAAGACACATAGACAGATGCACACATACAGAGGCAGACACACACATACATGCACACACACATACATACACACACACACACAGACAGACACACACACATACAGACATACCCATACACACATACATACACACACATCCATACACATGCAGATATATACACACATACACACACAGACAGACACACATATAGACACACATAGACAGACATGCACAGACAGCACACACAGACATGCACACATCCGACATACACAGACACACATACACCCGACCTGACTTTGCAGAGAGAGAGACACACACAGCCAGAGGCACATAGACAGACACGCACAGACAGAGGCAGACACACACACATACATAGTTTGTTTGTTTGTTGTTGTTTTACGTCCTAGCAACATCTAAGGTCATACATACATACATACATACACACATACATACACATACATACACAGACACACACATACATACACACACATACACAGAAACAGACAGACACATACACACCCACACATACACAGAAACACACAGATAGACACACACAGACATACACACATACAGACACACACACAGATACATACAGACATACATAGACAGACAAACACAAGCAGACAACACACACACATTATATTTAGTTAAAAACCCTAGTGCCATGGGCCTATGTCACTGATGCGCGAGAAGGAAGAACAGAGGCGGAGGTGGGAAAACTGAGGCGTTTATTGTGACGCCTCGGGCAACATACAGAGAAACAGTGAACAACAATAAATGACAAAGTAAGGTACAAACAGGGTAACTGAGGAGGTAAACAGGCTGAGGAGGCACATAGCAATACAGGGGGCTCATGAGGAGCAGGGGGCTCGCGAGGAGCAAAGAGTCAGGGGCTCATGAGGAGCAGAGGATAAATAGTGAGGGGAGTGAGGGGGTGCCGAGGAGCCCTCCACCAAAAGTAGGAGAGGGCTTGAGGCGCGCCCGAGGTGATGATCCGAGGCGCAGGTCCGGAGGTGGAGGTCTGGGCGGAGAAAGCTGGCGGCGCGCCCGAGGCGGAGCAGGGGGGGCGGGCCGGCCGAGCGGTGGGCCGTGTCGGGGGTCAGGCTCCCTGTCGGGGCGGGGGGTGTCGGGGGCCTGCATCGACAGGGAGCGGGCGGCCAAAAAAGGGAAGGCCCGCTCCTTGGCGGGATCCGGTGAGGAGGTCCGACCAGGGTCGAGCAGGGGGGCAGCGAAGTCCTCGGGGCTGGATGGGGTGGTGGTCGGGGTCTGGGCGGTGTTGAAGGCGGTGTCGTGAGGATCGGTGGCAGAGGGTTCCTCCTGAGGCTGGGCTGGGATCCGGTCCGAGGTGTGATGCCCGAGGTGATGATCCTCGGCTGGGGCTTGGCGGCGCTGCGTTCGATGGTCACTGGGGGGTTGTCGGCTGGGCTTGCGGGGCTGTCGGCAGTGGTGAGGGTGAGGCGCCGGAGGGGTCCCCCCGGGCCGGCCGGGGGGAGGCCGGCGGATCAAAAATCCGCCGAGGTGGTGGGGGTCTGGCGCTCACGGGCTTGCTTGGTGATGCAGTCGGCCTCGGAGTGCATAGTGAGTACGCGCCTCACGTTTGCGCAGTAGGCGCATGCGTGACGGCGCCTGTCCCCCGCCTCGCCGTGGGCCTCCCCGACGGGAGCCCGATCGCACGAGGCGGGGTCCCGGTTCCAGGCCGGGCAGGGAGCCCCGTGAGTGAGCCTGTCGTAGGCGACTCGGGCTTCGACTTGGGCTCGGGTGAAGTGTGGGGCTCGGTGTGGAGGGTCGAGTTGGCGGGCGGGGGTGGTGACGGGTCGGTGGTGGGGCATGGCGATAGACTCGACTCTCAGGAGGTTAATAGCTACTGGGTCATGCCACCCGTGGGGGAGTCGACCGTCCGCGATCCAGGTGAAGACGGTCTCGGAGTACCGGCGGACGGTCTCCCAGGGGTAGGTGAGGTTGTCCCGTGACACTGTAAGGATGTGGTGGTGGAGTCCCTGGGCGGAGTGGGCGGGGAAGTCGGGGTGGTCGATGAGGGTGAGAAGGGCGAGGGCGTACTCGTCCTTCGTTGCCTCCCCCCTCTTGACCGGTGTTCTCTCCGCCCCCCTCTGTACCAGGTCGGAGGGAAATATATAGTCGGCCGGGACACCTTGGCGGCTCACGGAGCGTCGCGCCTCGGCAGAGAGCTGGAAGGCGGCTGGAGGCTGAGTGCCTGAGGGAGGCCGGCGGGCGGCCTTATAAGGGGGGAAGTGAGCAGAGGCAGGAGGGGGTGAGTCGCTCAGGGCCGGGGGGAGGTGAGCAGTGGCGGGGGTGAGTCGCTCAGGGGCGGGGGGAGGTGAGCAGTGGCAGGAGGGGGGGTGAGTCGCTCAGGGCCGGGTGAGTCGCTCTCCGTCCCCTCGCATCAAACGAAATGCTTCGCATTACGACCAATCCGTTCCCACAATGTGCTCATCCAAACAGAAATACCTACCTACAGTCCTGTAAGGTTCCAGGTCATCTCACATCACGTGGTCACTGCGAGATGACCATCTGGGTCATAGCAACAGGACTTTTGGCAAGCTTGTCAAAATTATTTTTGGTTCTTTCAGCTCAGATTACTTCAAAACTAATCATCTTTAATCAAAATCACTCTGGACTAATGATTAGTAGCTTGTAACGATCAATTTGATATATTTATCTAAAAAATAAGCAGAAATTCAACTGCCATCAGACCATGCAACTTTAATTAGCATTACAGAACCATAACTTGCAGAAGGTTCATGCCCCCCAGGAAATAATTGCATTTGTACATTAGGCCTATATTATATATGTTGGCCTATGCAACATTTCTCGGGGGGATCAACCTTTTGCAAACCTGCAAACCTATTTTGGTTTGATAAAAACTAAACCTAGATAAATAAGCCCATAATAAAAACACTGATAAGCGAATGTCTGATACCATATCGAAGTAGACCCTAATCTCTTTGAATGTATATATATATATATATCACAGACTACTGATTACCGTATGAATGGACAATTGTTTCCAATTGACATTGCGGTCTGGTTTGGTTTCCTTTAGCCCTATTGTGTGTTTTGTTCTGGTAACTATTAAATTCAGTGTCGACTCTATGGTGACAGAACTAATACATCTTACTCTTAGTATTAGTAGGCTACTGTATACGGGTGCGGATATAGAAAGGACGTTTGTGGCTTAGTAGTACTCTGCCTAACTAATGGTAATAAGCTTCATAGTCCAACAGCACTTCTAAATGGTACTCAGAGTGGATAGGGATTCAGTGGCTATCATCGACAACAATGGTAGACTCTGAGTAGGAATTTGAAACAATAGATGATGCGGCCCGACTTGACACGCTGGGAGATGACCTGATAGGTCACTAGTCCCCCAAATTCCTGCAGCATTTTAAATGGATACAAATCAGCCTGTGTAGAGTAGGCTCGAGCGACTGTGGAACTGAATAGGGATAATCATAAAGAATATTTGTATCCTGAAATTGTGCACATGCCTCTCTCCAAGGCTAGCTGAAGGTACCGGCAACTCGGGAAGTCACCCTGAGCGTCACATGCTAGAGGGCGCCACAGCAGTGTTAAAATAAAAAAATATAATTTATTTATAAGGGCACCAATGTTCAGCTTTCCTGGGCCACCAGCAACCTAGGGTTGGTCCTGCCGCTCCCCTATTTTATAGGCGATGATTTAGAGTAAGGATGTTGAGTGAATATCACCAACTGGTGATATAGGCAGCTAAGGAACCACCCTGAAGGATGGCGAAAGTGTTCAAAGAGTCCCAACAGGACGGGATTTAAATGAAGACAGACACTAATTATGAATATTAATAGATTACCACAAAAATATATTAACAATTACGGACAGCACCTTGTTGGCAGACGGCTATATCCTAACAGTTAGTAGCAAAGATCTAATTACAGCTTATAATGAATGACTCTTCACTCGATTCGGGTAAACTACGTAGGACTATTGTCTCAATAGTCGAGAGTATGTATATATGTGTACAGATGCACGTGTATGAATATATACGTGTATATATGCCTACAGATGTATATATATACACATATTTATATGAATACTTTAGTTAGTTCCATCATCGGGCGCGGTGGCGTAATCGGTAGAGCGCGGGCCTCGCGTGCGGAAAGTCGGGAGTTCGGCTCCCGGTCGAGTCAAACCAATGACTTTAAAATTGATACTTTTCCCTTCCTGATATGACCTTAGATGTTGCTAGGATGTGAAACAACAACAAACAACAAACTGTTGTTCCATCAACTTAACACCAACAACGTAATACATCAATTACACATCCATATTGCTACCAAAGCTTCAGGCTACCGAGCTGACCAAGTATCGGGGATATTTTCTTACCATGTATTCAACTATAGAAAACAACCTTACAATTGTTCAAACAGTTGTTGAATTTTTGTTTTGAGAATGTTACTTCATTGGAGTTTTGAATTTATGTATGTATGTATGTATGTATGTATGTATGTATGTATGTATGTATGTATGTATGTATGTATGTATGTATACATATAAATATATATGTATACATATCTGCAAACATACATATATATATCATATATATATATATATATGTATATATATATATATATATATATATATATTATATACACACATATATACACACATATACATAGATAAATGCAAGTACGAAGATATACATTTCGGCCTAGAATGACACATTCCCACCCGGTGATTCACTGCGTAACTCAAACACACCGATCTGTTCGGGAGCTACTCGTGGGAATATAGATGGACATAAGCAGGGACTACTGACACACTGACATGCATATATGACCCACAAAGTAAATACTCGTCAGGGGTTATTGCATGTGCCTGCCTATTTATCACTAGCATTATCCAAAATACTGTATTGCCACCTAGGCCCAGCGTCTGCATCAAGATGCAACTAGCACCTAAGGACAACGTTGGCGTACACACAATAAAGGGCTAATAATAGACAGGTGCTGCTCAGAGTTGCACACAGAAACACTGGTGTTACCAGTTCTTAGCGCGCGTATTTTCACTACTCAGTCACACCCCCAATGTTGTTCGAGAGTACTGTGCTGTCAGTAGAGCGGTATGAGTGTAAAACCAGTCTTTTTACAAACAGGCCACCTTACACTGAAATTGTATAGCCAAGGGTTGTGCTATTGTATTCAGTGGCGGATTTACATATAGGCTGAGCAGGCAACAGAACAGGGCCTCATAATCTAAGAGGGCCGAGGACTGGTGACAAATTAAAAATAAAAATTTAGTATTAATTTGATTTAATTTGTAATGATAAAAACCAGGGTTGTAGGGCTATTCAGTCCCGTGTTAACACGGGGGTTTTAAAGGCTGCAGCCCATGAGCCTTCACAGATTAATTTATATTAAACAAGCTTTAATTGTTGAATCCTGATAAAAACATTAAAAGAAACCCTTAAAATTAAATCTCCAATCAAAATAACCTCAATTAATATATTGTATATTAGCGTTACCACGTTCCCATGCTTTTCCAGACAGGATCCTCATTTAGCATTGAAATCTTTCTTTGAATGTAATTTTACAAATTGTTCAAAGGTCTGAAATTTCAGCTTTAAACATTATGCTCAACTGAGGGAATAAGAATATTTAAGTTTAAGTAACAGTATTTTAAATACTTTACATAATATTAATAAATATTGTTAATTAAATTGCATTGAAAACAATACATTACACCAAATAGTTGTGTATATATTAATGCTTTGCACAAATATTGTTAGGACTTCTTCGATGTTATATGATGATAAAGTGTCTATAGGTAATATCTTCAGGACTTTCATTTTTTTAAGTAATTCATTATAAGTAATGCATATTTATAATATAGAAGGTGTATATATAGACATTATATTATGTGTTTGTATATAGGTATACCTACATATCTACTATCCTACTCATTTAATTTAATTTTAATTTAACACCCTCAACAGTATGAACATAATTATGATTATTTTTTATATATAAAAAGCAACATTTTAACATAAAACCAGAAAGAACTTCTTCAATATGCTTTTTTTTTATTCCTAAACGATATTAGATATGGCTAGAAAACACACCTGCCAATTCGATGCTTAGAACGCCATTCTTCTTCTCAATCTTACCATTAGAACCATAGTTCCGAGGAACTCAGCCAGCGCTTCGCGGACGATGGGCGTGCGGATCCGCAGCGCGTGCGCAATGCGACGTTCCATCGCCGTTCCAGTCTCCTTCCCGTCTTGTGGAGAGTGCGTGCAGCTCGCCAACAAAAACCGGGCCCTCTCCCGGACGCCGACAGACCTGGCCGGCCGAGTACCGAGTGCCGGTCTCACGGACTCACCCTAAACACTCATGAAACAGCGCCTGTTCAGTTGGACCTTGAACGCCGCACACTAACCACATCCAGCTGCACTAGCGGTCACCCCTGTTATAGGACAGTCGAGGTTTGGAAGGCACAGCCGTATGACGTGCAAGGGGATGAGGGGGCGGTGGTGGCGGGGCGTGGCCGTGGGGGAGGTGGGGGGGGGGGGGGGGGATGGCAGCATCCCCACTGAGAATTACAAAATTGCTAGGAAGTGATGTTTTAAGCTATCTAATTTGAGAGTTTCCATGTCGGAGCAAGGGGGGGGCCCCCCCCCCCCCCCCCACCGCCCTGCCTCAACGCCCACCCCACCCCCTGCTTCTGAATTCCCGACCCCGACACCTCTGTACTTTTCTTACTAGTCATATCTTCGCATAACTATAAGTATAACAATAGTACTTTACTCCCTTTTACACATCATGTGGGTCAGTGCATGGCTTGGAAGTCAGTCCCCTGCATATTTGTAGCTGGTTTCAGAGCTAATCTCAAACTATTCAGGCCCCCCCCCCCCACATAATACATACACACATACACACGCAGGTACATTCTCTAGACTAACAAGTGGGATGAGTTGTGTTTGTGAGCATGTATTGCTATTGTAATGTTCAAGGACTGATTAATTTTCACGTCCTTAGCCTAGGTATTGATGATACGAGCCTTCAGCTGACAAGGAAAGTACTAGATAACAAATTCACCCTGTACTTGTACAATCTAAGAAGCAACACTTATTCTTTATATATATATGTCTTCATATTTCCCCGTTAATAGAATTTAAAGGTGAAATCGACGGCGTTCTTTGGCCGCCATCTTGTCTTTTTGAATTCTCTTCCATTTCACCAAATCTGTGCTGATCAATATAAGTACCAATTTGATACTGGAGCCAGGCATTCTACTTCATGTTCCATACTAAAGCTAAGATTCCATATACATGGTATGCGGTATGCGGCATGCGAATGTGGTATATGCGGCATAGATATATGCCAACCCCCAATAGCCGGTTTACTTTTTGTGCTGGAGGGTCGTTAAACAAACAAACACACCAAAAAAGATACCCATGATATTTTTTTTTTTTTTTGCTCCAAATTTGTGAAGGAAGATCAAAGTTACTATTGTTTTGTATGGCAAACACAGCAGTATTCACATTCGCATTCGCACCGATCGGTCCATGGGTCGATCCATTTGCCGCATTTGCGTTCGCAATCACATTCGGACGTATGGAAGCACTACTATGCTTTTACATGCTTTTCGATTTTTTGCCGCATTTGCATTGGCATTCACCTACGGCATACCGCGTGTATGGAATAAAACTTTACGTTGTCATTCACCTGTGTATTGCAAGTACGGGGAGAATCTTTTATCTATTCTACGAAAGTATCAGATTTTGTTATCTTGATTTCAACAATACTTATCACTTCACAAATCAGATATGGTATCTGATACGGTCCATATCATTTCCTAACAGGATACTCCATGAGCTCAATAACACAGCTGTGATATTTGTAAGTAAAATAAATAGAATCCTTTTGATATTGCGTCATCGTGGAAACTACCTGCCAACTGAGAGCCCGCTTTTGGATACCCGTTAGGTGGCAGCACGGGGAAACCCACATTGAAATAACTGTTGGTGCATGGCCATGATATCCACACATTCGAGAGGAATATGAATATGTGAATATTGTTAGAGGGCACTGACACCCAAAGCATTCAGGTGGTGGTTCTCTCTTTAGTTAAAAAGCATGTAGCGCTCAACCAGCCTACCGGACTGGTACCTGTGAAAGTACAACGTCTGAACACTTTGACTTCTGGTTACTGAATGGTTTATTCACGGCGTAGGGCACGCTTGACCCGCCGGCTAAACTTTACATGACGTCATCTCATTTGCATATCTCTTTGTCCCCAACTCTGCATATCGTTAACATATATTAACCACAGGTCTAGACGTCTATTACGCATATATCACAGTACCGACATGGCCCACCTCGGGCCTTCCAAAAGTGTTGACTTGACACTGTCATGAGCTGCGTTTACACGGGCGAGTTAAAACGCCCTAGGTAGAACCACTTGCCTAGATCGGTTTACATTTGCCCGTGTAAACGCGCCGCTGAGGCGTTTTAGGGCTGAAACGATTAGGCTGAAATCTATTGAATGCGATCATATTTAAAAGAATCACATACTCTAATAATGAAATTTAATTAAATTAACCCTAAATTCCAAGCGATATTAACGTAGCCGCTACATCGGCATCATTATTCATATTGTGAATCGACGAATGTAAACTAAACAAATAGCAGTGCTCGCCGGCTACAGACTCACCACTAAGGCTGGTTCCCGGCAGCCGAAACACTTTCAAATTCAGTCCATGTAAACGCGCCACTAAAACGCCTCAGGTAAAATGCTTTGCCTAGATCGTTTTACTTTTTGCCCGTGTAAACGCAGCTTAAAGCTGTGTTTACACGGGAAAATGTAAAACGATCTAGACAAATCGATTTATATGAAGCGATTTAGTGGCGCGTTTACACACGGAGTTGTTTAAGGCGGAAATCGATATCTGCGCATGAGCAAGTCCAGACTAACCAGCGCCAGTTTGGGTTCGTCGACATCACCACAAGAGAGTGTGGGTTCGACCTAGATATGTATAGACTGAGTCGTATTGTTTTGGAACGGTAAAAACTTCTGCTGGGCAGTGAAAACCTATAAATAAATGATGACAAAAATATCTGGGTACAGCTGACGGTTTCATAGACCAAATTATATAATATGCGCTTTTGATCGACCGGAAAATCAACAAACTCAGGTCTCGACTGCGCATGCGTGTGAGGTGCTTAAGCTACTTCGCTTCATATAAACCACCTCGGGAGGTGGTGTACATATACCGATTTATATGAATCGATTCAGCCCTAAAACGCCTCAGCGTCGCGTTTACACGGCAAATGTAAATCGATCTAGACAAGTGGTTTCATATGAAGCATTTTAACTCGCCCGTGTAAACACGGCTTAAATGACGTTGGATGGCATATTGTATGAAATGAGTAAAGTAATTTATAATACAATATATATTACTTGATTATGTTGCAAATATGTCAAGGAATCCAATTTGTATAATTGTATAATTTGGTTTCTTCTTGGAAAAAATCCACTCCACTTCACATAGTGTCATCTTGTATTACAAATCATATACATTATTTACGCAATGCAATAGACACTCTAACATGTTGAGATCTTATTTTCTTAATGATGTTGGATGACATATTGTATGAAATAAGTTATGTTAGGTTTAGCAAATTCATATCAATGACTGATATTAGGAGGAGGCCCTATTTCTCATAGGCATAACTGCACTGGCTTATGTTGTTACTCTCACAACACTGTCTCCAGGACAGGTTCCTAAGCAACCAATTAGAACAAGTGTTGGGAAGCTGGGTTGATATATCAACATCATTTTGCCATCTAATATCATAAATATATTATATAAGATGATAATTGTCCATGTTGCCGGTAACATGCATAATTCAAAGCCTTGACAGTGGGCCCCATAATGATGCTTTACGTAGATACCAAATGCAGTTTAGCATTCAGTAACCGTGGCGATAGTTGACTTCCGGCTGCTCTGCTCGATCGAAATCATTCGTCGCTGTATCACCGAGATGTACTGACCTTGGTTGGTTTAACACAGTAGATTGAAGAAGTAGTAGTTTGTCACATGGACTTGTATCAGTCACAACCACTAACAATAACTCCACATATTTAGTGATAACTGATTCATTGATCGAGGTGATCGAGTGTAATACGTCCTTGTCAATGAGCAGTCACCGAAGATTGGCGATAATTGATTGAAAAAGCTATACACTGATTTCTGTGAAGATTTGTTGTGGAGGTGTTCTCACTGACATCATGCCGAAAGTTAAATCAACTGTGGTGCGAGGGAAGTTTTCAAGGGAGTTATTGAACTCTAGTGATGGGCGTCGTCGTAGTGTGTCCTCTGCTCGTCGGTCTTCGACTGCTGAGTTTTAGCATTGTGGTGCATCTACGGCTTTGCCGTCTCCGGTAGGTGGTGCCATCGCTGGAGGATATCGCCTGGCTTCTGGACTCTAAATTGACCACAATTACTGTTCCTATTTTGTGTAGACTGTCTTCATTGGAAGCAAAAACTGTTGATCCACCATTGATAGTTGAGGATTTGGAGCGGGCGGATGTGACGTATGGCGACGTCACGCCCTCCCTGTTTAAAAACAATGCTATACGCACTAGGCGTAATTCTGCTTCAGGATCTCGCCCATGCGTCAGGTGTGGGGAAAGTAGTGATGAGCCAGTAGTAAGAAAGCAGGTTTCAGAGTCTGATGATATACAGAGTAATTCCAATGGGGTTGTTAGCATAGTTGGGAGTAGAACGGAGAAGCCGTTAAGGAACAAATGTTTTGAGGATGCTTCTTCTGACTCAGACGATGACATGATGAAGGACTTGATAAGAATTGCAGGGGCTAAGGCAAAGAAAGCCAAAGGTAAATGTAAATTATTGCCTTACAAATATGTGATCCAGGACGAGAGAAAGGAGAAGGTCGGTCTTGGAGCCAGTACGTGGTCTGAGCACTTTCCGGCTATACGCCGAATGCTCAAACGTGGCGATGTTCCCGAGAAGTGGGTATATAAGACTAACACGCATTTAGATGGCCTGCTTGATATGTCGCAGCATTACACATGGGATACCTGTCTAGCTTTCTCAGAACGGATTTTTAATATGGTAACCGATAAGAGGCTGCCGAATGGCTGGGACGGTGACGGATGCAATGATTGCTGAAATTCGTAGGGATGAGGGTGGTCGAGGCCAAAGACAAACTAAAGCTAGCTGGAAAAGTAGTAGAGAGAGTGGTTCTAGTGACTATAGTAAAGACAGTGACAGTCGTACGTGTTCGATTTGGAACAAAGGTAGTATGTGTGGATTTTCGAATAGCCATGGTTTCGGAGCAGACAGGTATCTCCATGTATGCACATGGTGTGCCTATCACATTCGCAAGAAGCATTAGCACAAAGACATAGATTGTAAAAATAAATTAAAGTCGCGTGATATTAAGAATAATGTCGATTCAGGTGCATCCCGTATCAAGAACTTTTAGTGAACGACAGGCTTGGTGTCGAAACAGAACAAGTTCATGTGTGTATGTCATTGCAGGCTGTGTTCAAGTGCCACTGCGAGTTGATAGATGGCGCACAAGTCGCCCCTGAACCACATGTGCAACCATTGGGTCCAGTCACTACAGGGCTATGTCAGGTCAGTAAGGGCAATGTCGATGCCAAAGAATTACCCATGTTTTCTCCAATTTCTATGTCTACATTTACACCTCATGTTGACTCTTCGTGTATTATGAATGCTGTATTGAAAATGAATGACCTACAGAAGCTTCAGGAAGTTTCGTTACCCCTTTCAGGTCCCCGGGGTGATTTTTCTAATGGGAACTTGAGTATTTTGAGGAAAGATCAGCATACGCCACTTAATGTGTATAATAACAAACGGTGTTGTACAGAAAATCCGTTAGATGGGATATGTAGTCAAAAAAAGATCAGCATACGCCACTCATACAGAGAAACAGTGAACATAACAATAAATGACAAAGTAAGGTACAAACAGGGTAACTGAGGAGGTAAAGGCTGAGGAGGCACAGAGCAATACAGGGGGCTCATGAGGAGCAGGGGGCTCGCGAGGAGCAAAGAGTCAGGGGCTCATGAGGAGCAGAGGATAAATAGTGAGGGGCTCATAAGGAGCAGTGTCAGAGTTGGTAGAGGGGGGGCCGAGGAGCCCTCCGCCGCAGAGGGGGGAGGGTAGAGGAGGGAGAGTTGGGTGGGTGGGTGGAGAAGAAAAGGGCAGAGAGCTGGAAGGCGGCTGGAGGCTGAGTGCCTGAGGGAGGCCGGCAGGCGGCCTTATAAGGGGGGAAGTGAGCAGGCAGGAGGGGGGTGAGTCGCTCAGGGCCGGGGGGGAGTGAGCAGTGGCGGGGGTGAGTCGCTCAGGGGCGGGGGGAGGTGAGCAGTGGCAGGAGGGGGGGGTGAGTCACTCAGGGCCGGGTGAGTCGCTCTCCCTCCCCTCGCATCAAACGAAATGCTTCGCATTACGACCGATGCGCGAGAAGGAAGAACAGAGGCGGAGGTGGGAAAACTGAGGCGTTTATTGTGACGCCTCGGGCAACAGACAGAGAAACAGTGAACATAACAATAAATGAGAAGGTAAGGTACAAACAGGGTAACTGAGGAGGTAAACAGGCTGAGGAGGCACATAGCAATACAGGGGGCTCATGAGGAGCAGGGGGCTCGCGAGGAGCAAAGAATCAGGGGCTCATGAGGAGCAGAGGATAAATAGTGAGGGGCTCATAAGGAGCAGTGTCAGAGTTGGTAGAGGGGGGGCCGAGGAGCCCTCCGCCAAAGAGTAAGGAGAGGGCTCGAGGCGCGCCCGAGGCGGGGGCGCGGGGCGCCCGAGGCGGGGCCCGGAGAGGCAGGCCTGGTTGAGAAGAGGGTCCGGGGCCTACGTGGAGGGGGAGCGGGCGGCCAAAAAAGGGAGGGCCGCTCCTGAGGCCTTGGGGGAGGAGGTCCGGCGAGGGTCGAGCAGGGGGGCAGCGAACTCCTCAGGGCTGGGCTGGGTGGGTCTCTCGTGAGGCTGGGCTGGGTCGTCTGAGGTGTGAGGTGCGAGGTGATGATCCTCGGCTTCTTCTGGGCGGCGTTTCGATCGGTGTTCGCTGGGTGGCCGTCGGTGGGCGTCGCGGGGCTGTCGGGAATGGTTGGGATGAGGTGCCGGCCTAGGCTGGCGGATCAAAAATCCGCCGAGGCGGCCGGGGTCTGGCGCTCACGGGCTTGCTTGGTGCGGCACCCAGCCTCGCTGTGCATTGTTAGTATGCGCCGCACGTTGGCGCAATACGCACAGACGTGCCGGCGCCTGTCTCCCACCTCGCCGTGAGCCTCTCCGAGAGGTGCCCGATCGCACGAGGCGGGATCGCGGTTCCAAGCGGTGCAGGGAGCCCTGTGAGCGTGCCTATCGTAGGCGGTGCGGGTGTCGGCTTGATGCCGGGGCTGGTGTGCGCCTCGGGCCCCATCGTCGCCTCGGGGAGCTGGTGTTGCCGGGGTGGTGGGCGTGGTGAGGGAGTCGAGCCTGAGCGCGTTGAGGGCCACAGGGTCATGCCACCCCTGGGGGAGCCTTCCGTCCGCGATCCAGGAAAAGATGGTCTCTGAGTACCGGCGGACGGTCGGCCAGGGGTGGATGAGGACGTCTCTCATGAGGGTGAGGTGGTGTTGGTGTAGGCCCTGGAGGGAGTGATCCGGGAAGGATGGGTGGTTGACCATGGAGAGGAGGGCGAGGCTGTACTCGTCCTTGGTTGCTTCTCCGAGCTTGACTGCCTTGCGCCCCGCACCCCTCTCGACGAGGTCGCAAGGGAAGAGGTAATCGGCTGGGATCCCTCGGCGGCGCTCGGTGCGATGCGCCTCGGCGGATGCGAGGATGTCGCGGACCGCGTCGGCCGCGGATGCCGGGCTGCAGTCCTCGGGATCCTGGCGGTAGGTGGGCGGTGGTGCTGAGCTGGCGTGGGCGCGGGTGTAGCCCTGGTACTGCAGGTGCGGGCCTCCGTGCTGAGTCGCTTGAGGTGGAGGCGGCGGCCGGCTCTCGGCTGCGGCGTAGGCCCGAGGTGCCGGGACGTGGTGCAGGCTGCAGGCGGGCTCCCGCCTCGGCGTGGGCGAGGGGCTCCCCGGGGCCCCTCGGGCTTGCCCCGTCTCGAGGGTCTCGATGCGTGTGGTGAGGCGGGTGATGGCCTCGATGAGGAGGGCCGTCTCGCTGCTGGGCTGGCCGGAGGGTGCTGCCGGGGAGGTCGGGGCCGTACAGGGGGCGGGGCTACCCGGGGAGCCCGGGGAGGGTCCTGGCGTGGCCATCCCGGAGGTCTTGGAGCTTCTCCGAATCTTCCCTTTGCCGCGGCCGGGCATGGTGCAGGGTCGGCAGAGGAGCAGCGAGGTGGAGTAGCCAAAAGGAAGAAAAAGGGCAGAGAGCTGGAAGGCGGCTGGAGGCTGAGTGCCTGAGGGAGGCCGGCGGGCGGCCTTATAAGGGGGGAAGTGAGCAGAGGCAGGAGGGGGGTGAGTCGCTCAGGGCCGGGGGGAGGTGAGCAGTGGCGGGGGTGAGTCGCTCAGGGGCGGGGGAGGTGAGCAGTG
>JASIRB010000381.1:0-25000 GCA_030323885.1 Branchipolynoe longqiensis
TCAACACGCATAAAGCCACTAGACGAGAACTTGAGTGCCTGGCTGGACGGTTGTCCCATTGTGCTTCCGTTATACGTGGTGGCCGGTCCTTTTCTTCAAGAATTTATGATGTGATACTAACCTTAAAACGACCATATTATAGATTTGGAATTAATGCCTTATTTAAGGAGGAAATTTCCTGGTGGATAAATCTTGCTTAAAGGTTTAATGGTTATGCCCAAGTTTCAGGGAAATTTGCACAACTAATTCACCACACTCGGACAAAGGACAGAACTTCAATGTAACGAGATAATCATTTAATCATTTAATTGAATCACAATCAGTAAACATGCCACTGGGGCGAACAGGAGGCTGGCTCCGAGTCTAGGTCTCGCGTATGGAGACCTGAAGGCGGCTGGCACCTTGTGATCAGTAATGTACATGAGGTCTGGTGAAGCCCCGTTTAGTGTTGGCGGAAGAAGCTGATATGGTGCCTGGAGCGATAACAATAACAATCAACACACAATCACGGAAATGTAACCAACAACCACAACACTTAACCCCCTAGAAAAGAGGGTGGGTGGGAGGGGAAATTTGATGTTGCTAGTTTGAAAGCTGGGCGAGTAGTGGGCGAGAGAGTGGGCAGAAGTCACGTCGGGAAAGGAGGTCAGTTCTTTACCTTGTGCGTGAATTAAGCATGTTGCCTCGCCAACATGCCTAATTCACGACACTCGGACAAAGGACAGAACTTCAATGTACCGAGATAATCATTTAATCATTTAATTGAATCACAATCAGTAAACATGCCACTGGGGCGAACAGGAGGCTGGCTCCGAGTCTAGGTCTCACGTATGGAGACCTGAAGGTGGCTGGCACCTTGTGATCAGTAATGTACATGAGGTCTGGTGAAGCCCCATTTAGTGTTGGCGGAAGAAGCCGATATGGTGCCTGGAGCGATAACAATAACAATCAACACACAATCACGGTAATGTAACCAACAACCACAGCACTTAACCCAACATAGAGGAAAGTGCTGTGGGAGCTTTTGAAATGGGCATGTCACTCAGGTAATTGAACACCCCGTTACTGGACCATGATCCGGCCTGCTTCAGATCAACCAAGGGAAGATCTGCCATGACACACGCCTGGGCGGCTCCCCATCTCAAGCTATGAAGCATCTAATGGGTACTGGTGGGTAACTCCTGAGAGGCGGCGATGTTCAGCACTCTGACCAGAGCGCGAGCCCTGAGATAATCACCTGAGGGGAGAACAATTGCGGGCGAGTCCCTCGGTAGGGGGTTATGACTTACATAATTTTTCCAGGCTGCTACTGGGCAACAGCTTGAAGCAGACTTCACTGGAAGCGAGAAAGTAAGTGGCGGACTTGCGCGAGAACGGGTCTTAGTGGAATGGAACATGACCAACAGCGAGGCATTTGACATCTGAACATCGGCAAGCATCAATGTATGTGACCCAATTTGTGATTCGGAATCTGAAGTAAGATTACTTTTACGTACCAGGGTCATAAACCCGATTATTAATGCGGCAATGAACAATGACATATCCTCATTCATGCGGTTCAAAAATAGGACTACTCTTATTAGGTCAGACGGAGACAGCGGCAGAGCTTGTTCTACTACATGACATGACTTGCGGAGCAGACCCTTGCGTAGTGTTTTTAACTTGTACGATTGGAAAAGAACAGGGGAATGTAACAATGGGCCAATAGTGGTCTTTATCGTGCTCATATAATTCTCCGTGGAACCTGGGGCTCTGAGCCGCGTAGAGAGATAGGACCTGAATGAGAGGATATCGTACAGCGACGGGTTCGTCGGCGCTACACCGTGCTCCAGGCAGAAACGGACATATACTCGGACATGTAGATCCCTATTCTTACGAGTTCCGTCTGCCAAGGCTGCAGCATAGTTGTCAAGTAGGCGTTGGTGCTCGACTACTGTGTAGCCTGGTGAGTAAAAAAGCAAAAATAACACAGATTACTTACAGAACATCTTACAGCTCGAAATCAATCAGCTCAAGGGCCGGGATAACTTGAATCTCTTGTAAGCCCCTTACCTCTACCTCCCTGGCAACTGATACCCTTGCTATATCACTTAGAGGGGCCCTGCTCAGTGCATCCGCAAGAACCAGATCAGCTCCCGGCTTATACCTCACTACCAGTTCACAGCTCTTTTCCACCGCTATTAGCCAGAGTTGGCGGGCACAGGCGCAAAGGAAACGGTCCCTTCCGGAGCCGGAGGAGAGGACTTGCTGGGAGGTCATATTACCCGTGTTTATCACAATCACAAATTCATGAGGATGGGAGGGAAGCAAGAAATTGAGTGCTACTACCAGCTTGAACGCTTCTAGCTGTGCAATTATTGGGACAGCGTTCCTCACCTCCTCTGAATACAGACACGAATAGTATTTCTCGTTCGAGAACGCACCCCCTGCCTTTAATGTTGAATCACATTCTATTACCCAGGAGGGCGGTGGGGCTGGAGGGAGGAGTATGACATTATTGCAGGTGCCCGCAAACCTTACAAACCACCCTAAATCCTTGAGGATCGTGGGGTCGAACACATGCTGGCCTACGTTCGGAGCCGCCCTGAGTGCCGCCAGCACCCTATTCATAAACCGGGTGGCCGGCCTGACACACTTTGCTACGTGCTGTAGCTTCCCTGACAAGCTCTGCAGCTGTTTCCTCGAAGCTGTCTTTCTCGCTTCCCACCCCCGAAACTCATCTACCACTTCTTGCAACTTAGCTTCGGGCAACGTGAGGGACATCTTTAGCATATCAATTTGGAACCCGAGCCAACCCATTTCTTGTGCAGGAGGGAAGCATTTCTCCAGTGCATTTCGGCCACCCATATGCTAGGAAATCAACTACCTGGCTACCCGGATAGTCTACCAAGTGCGCCCTCCAGGCGGGAATGTTCAAATCTGAGGGAAGCAGCACCCTTTCTGACAGATAATTCGGAAGCGTGGTTTCCCTTACCAAGTCATAGGTCTTCAAAAACTCGGGACTAGAAAACAATGCTGCCGGAACTGCCACGGGCCATGACTTAATCAGCTGTGATCTATACTCGTGAGAGGAAGAGCGAGCCTTACACCTATGCTGGCTTGAGCCAGTCACTAACAGCTGAGCGTGGTCGGCGCCAGTGGCCAGCGGCTCCAGAAGTAGGGGCCTGACCCCCACCCCTCCGGCAGCCGGGCGAGGGGAAGCGACCCACTGCCGCAGCGGCGACTGTGACCCAGTCTCGGCACACAGGGCAGCTGATAACAGAGTAGGCGAATGTAAACACAGGGACTCATGCGCTCGTTGTTCGGACACACTTACATTAGAGATATCGTGACTGAATCATTTAACACAACATGATAATTTTTAACTTTACCAGCGCTTACTAGCATACATGTGACCAATGGTGAATTTTGGCTCACCAACACGTCAGTAACGATAGGCTTCGCACTTACGGCAGCAGGTTGAGCAGCCGGCTTGTCAGAGCCCTTTCTGTCATGGAAGGATCTACGTTTCAGGCAATCCTGCTCGTTATGCTAGTGCACTCTTTTCAGTCGGTAAGCACACTAGGCACACACGTGGAGCATCTTCGCCTGGGGAGCACCGTGGGTCGCCGCAAG
Source organism: Branchipolynoe longqiensis (assembly GCA_030323885.1). Lineage (NCBI taxonomy): Eukaryota > Metazoa > Annelida > Polychaeta > Phyllodocida > Polynoidae > Branchipolynoe > Branchipolynoe longqiensis. The sequence goes on from JASIRB010000381.1 coordinate 3,616, forward strand.
CCCGCAGTCCCTCCCCCAGTTCCAGTTGATACAGGGTCTGCCATCGGTTTCCTTGTTGTACTCCGTCCTAGAGTTTATCGGCAGGACGCCTCCCACCTGAGCCGGTGACCCCACCGCCTGAGCCTGTACTGCAGCATATGGCGGAACATAGGCAGGCACTGGGTGATACACATGCGGAGAAACAGTCCTACTAGCGGCCGTACAAATGTCCCTCTGAAGCTCTTTCAGTGCTCCAGCATCTTCCCACCCTGTCGGGAGGCGACCTTCGGAAATTAACTTAAACACCCGCTCGGACCAATGCCGGCAGACCGGCCAATCGCAGAGCGTCGCCATATGGGCCAACTCTTGCTCATGGTTAAAAATATGAGGCGGCCAAGATGGCGGCAATGATGGCAACGTAGCCAAGGTATGCAAGGCACCAAAGTACTCTGGCCAGGTAGCTTCCCCTTGAGAAATAGTCTTAAACGACTCACCACGTGTTATGAACAAATGCGGCAAGAAAGCAGTACCTTTCGGCTTGCGAAATGTTGACACCGGTTAACGAGTTGTGACACATACTGTGACTGACCTGGGAGCGGGCGTGAAGGAGCGGCAATGGTTTCCAAAACATTCACCCGGGTCGCCAAGTCCTGCGTAACCTTTAACACCTCTCGCCATACCTCCATAACATACATAACACCTCTCGCAAAACCGTCGCCATATCGGACTGCGTCGCCGAACCATGCTGTGTATTCACTGGAGAGGTTACTGGTGAAAGCTGGCCAACTTGCGATGTAAACCGAGCTTGTGGGTTGACCTGCCGAGGCGGTCGACCCACATTTTTCCTCGGCGGCATCTCGAACCTGTGTAAGTAGAGAGAGAAGGAAATTTGACGTTGCTAGTTTGAAAGCTGGGCGAGAAGTGGGCGAGAGAGTGGGTGGAAGTCACGTCGGGAAAGGAGGTCAGTTCTTTACCTCGTGCGTGAATTAAACATGTTGCCTCGCCAACATGCCTAATTTCAGTTTATTTGGATGCTTCAAATATAGGTTTTGGTGCGATACATGGCAATGACTGGGTTTTTGGCATTTTCTCGGCCAATGTGTCATCAGACATCCATGAGGAAGTCGGCCACCACTGCGCTATTCCTGACACTTTCAGTACGATGGCTCACATTAGCGTAAAGGAGCTGAGCACAGTTATGGCGGCAACCAAACATTGGCGCTCATATTGGCGCGATAAATTGGTAATTATTATTATAGATAGTAATACAGTTCAAACAGCTCTCAACTCGGGTAAATAAAAAAAACTGATTATTATGGGTTGGATAAAGGAACTTTTCTGGTGCTCGTGTTATTATAATTTTCAAATAATTTCGGCTCAGATAGGTACAAATGTAAATAACATCTCATACACCTTAAGAAGATGGTCGGATTCGGCCAAACGAACCATACTTGCTGCTGATGAATCAAAATCTTTCTATTGTAACCATCTGTTCGAGACTTAACTGGGAACTTCATCAACTTCTTTTGCTTGCGCTTCAGGTCTACATCAAGAGAACTGACCAAATTCACCACAATTCACCACAATACAACTGACCAAATTCACGCTTAACGTGCTCAATGCAAATTAGGACTTACGTGCATTTCATCAATGAGTTTGCAGGGCTTCTGACGCCAAGCCCTTGTCCGCCACTTCAGGTGGTGCTATATATTTCTAAAATATAATTATTTGAGTAGGTTCATTTTTTTCTCAAGGGGGAGGGTGCCTCCCCTATTGATTATGACTCACTATGTGAAAACAGTCCTTGGAGGCGCAAAACATAACTTGGTTGCTATGTCCGGTGCACAGCACCATTACTTCCTAAGCATTTGATTACCATGTTTTCCTTTTTGACTGATTCAATTGGCCACACGTCCATAAGCGCCACCTTACTAACGGGGCTTTGTGGTTTACTCCGCAAATGCCAACTTACTAATTCTGACTCAGCTTTGTTATGTAAAAGCTTTAAATTTGTTGCTTGGGGTATGATTGTTGCAATAAGAAAGTCTAAAATGATACAGTTTGAACAGAAAGAATTGTTAATTCCTATTGCTTGTGTTCCTAACTATCAGTTATGTGCTGTTTTTTGGGTTAAAAAACACTTTGCTGAGGCCCCGGCGTCAGATGACCCACCGGCCTTCCAGGTCCCTGATGGCAATGCCGGTTTCTCCCCCTTAGATTATCCGTCACTCCAGGCGACAATTAAGTATTTGGCTGGTCATTCTAATCTTGATCAGGATGATTACTCATCCCATTCTCTCCGCAGAGGTGGGTGCACCTTTCTAGTGATGGAAGGTGCACCCCTGGAGGAAATTAAGACAATGGGGGATTGGTTGTCCGACACCGTATTTGCCTACATATGTTCTCCTCTATCGGAGCATATCCTGGCAGATATGCGTGTCGCGACGGCCCTCGCTGACACTTGAGGGTTTGGCTGGGTGGACATGTGCGTCCATGGGGCTTAGTCCCAGCCAGATACAGTTCATTGAGGAATTGTTGGATGTCATTATCCTATTATTGTTGTTGAATAAATCCATGTCAGCCATTATCATTATTGTCTCCTTGTCTGTGCAGAACTACAGCTGGGATATATCTCTATATCCTGGTGTAGGGATGGTGCAGACTCCCTTCTCACCCCCCTTCCCCCCTGGGGTTATGATCATGGATGGCCTTGTGGCTAGGGGAACCGGTCTAGCGATGGCACCGAGTCTCCCTCTGCTGTTAACTGTTACAACTATGTGTATGTTCTGATTTAAGTTACCACCCAGACTCGCCAGACGGCGCTGTCGCACCAGGCGAGAGGTGGGCATGCCTGTCGAGACAGACACTGCCGGCCCGACAGACGAGAGCATGCATACTTTTTTTTTCTAAACTTACTAAGAAGTTATTACTATTATTCTACTTGGTAAGGTGTTTAGTCCCAGCCAGATACGGTTCATTGAGGAATTGTTGGATGTCATTATCCTATTATTGTTATTAAATAAATCTGTGTCAGCAATTATCATTGTTGTCTCCTTGTCTGGCCATATACACATAAATACATATATCCATACCCCTGTATGTTTATATGCTATATAAAAGTATGTATACATATATATGTAGTGTCTGCCCCTCCCCCCTATCAAAAGGGGGGGGGGATGCACACATTGCAAAAAAAATAAAATAATACAAATAACGTGAAATATGATAGTGAAATCGGAAATATTTAAAATAAGGACCTTGCTACTTTGTATGCATAGTATTATCATAATATAAAGTGAAGAAGAACTTACCAGTGTTAATAAATGAATGGATGACTACATCACATCTTGCAGAGTAGTCCTCCATTTGCAAATAATAAGTTGACCCATGTGTTGTCTGTGCCTTCAGAGTTCTGTGTGTGCAGTGCACTGTGGCTCTGAGCCTGATATACCAAATCCAATCCACTGTCAGTCTCACACCTATTCCAAGGGGCATGAGCTCAGCTGTCAGTGGATGTGCAACCCCAGAGCACCATAGGCAACCTCAGGTGTGAAAGCTTTCCTTGGCAGTTTTTGATTAAAATCTGAGTGTTAAAGTGTCAGGGCTTAGGCCCATTGCAATAAGTCTGAGAGTGGAACAGACTACACATGGGTTAGTTATGTTGGCGAGGCTAACATAGGTAATTTGCTTACTAGGCAACGGGTCTCGCGAGGTTTCTTGCACTCTCGCACTAGGCGTGCTGGTTACTTCTCACCCGAGGGCAGCAGCAGCAGGTTCGATCTACTGAGCACTGCGTTACACTACTGCTGGCTTCACGTGGCCAGCGCACACTACCCTTTAGCACTAGAGACAATGAAGCCGGCAAAGAAGCGACCAGGAAGGCTGCCTCTGGCATCTACTACACCGAGAAGGCAGCTGAAAAGGAAGGCACACTCTACTTATTTGCAGAATTTGCCTTCGGACGAGTCGGAACATGAGGAAGAAGCTCACCCACAGGTTCCAGTGACACCTGGATGCCGGCTGTGAGGGAATTGACTCAGCAGCAGGGGACTATCATGCAGCTGAGGCAGGACAATGGCAGAATTCTACAGTGCTGGCGTGACTGAATGCGTTGGAGAAGTTATCAGCGCTGCGGGCCCTCCTTTCCCCCGCCCTCTCCCCTCACCGGCACCAAATAGGTCGCCTGATGTGTCAGCTTGTCCGTCTATGACTCCCCGCCATGTCTATGCACACCCTCCACTGCCTGTCTCCCCGCTTCCATTTAATTCTCCTCCTTCAGTTTCTCACTCCTATACTGTACATGCTCCCACTATCCTGGCCCCACCCCACCCGCGCCACCCCCACCCCACCCTGCCACCCCCACCCCACCCCGCCACCCCCACCCCCACCCCCACCCCATACTCCTCGCCCGGCGTCCATTCCAGCTAGGCAGCACCACATGGCCACACCGGTGCATGTTCAACACCTGCGACAGGTGTAGCCTCACCTGACACTGCGCTACCAGCTGCTTCACCCCCAGCCACCCGGGACAACCGACTATCTACTAGAGTCTACACAGGTGCTTCAAAGGCCGAAAGGTATGGCATTGTTCCCACATACCTTTATCACGTGGGGGGATGCCTGTTGGAACATTGCTTTAGGGGAAGCTAAATGGGCGGAATATTTGTTCGCTCTAAGGTTGCTGGTTGCTCAACCAAACTTTTCCCAGGCTTGGTTTCCAGCTATTCTGCTGCATGAGGACTTGGCTCTAATGGCTGCATCTTCTAGTGGTGCCGGCACCATTCTCACATCACCTGATGAAATAAGTGAAGAATTGGCTGTCACCTTTGCTGGAAACTTGTCTTTGGCAAACTGCCTCCCGGGCTTTCGGGCCGTTAAGGAAAGACAAGAGCAAAAGCTCTTGGACTTTTCCTCCAATGGCGAGGAGCACAACAACTCCCCATTCAGTATGGGTGAGTTGAGGTGTTCTTTTGAAAGCTTGCATGACACAGCAGTTGGACCTGATGGAATTCATTATCAATTTTTTAAACATCTCCCTGAACATGCATGAGACTGTTGCTTCAACTCTTCAACAACATCTGGGAGTCGGGTGTCGTCCCTGCCCTGGTAAAGACCAGAGTGAAGCCAACAACTATCGTCCCATAGCCCTCACAAGCTGCATCTGTAAAACCATGGAGACCATGGTAAAGAACCGCCTCGTCTGGCTACTGGAGTCAGGACACCACCTGTCCAACCTTCAATGTGGCTTCAGACGGGACTGCAGCACCCTCGACCATTTGGTGCACAAGGAGACCTTCATAAGAGATGCTTTCCTTAAGAAGGAGCACGTTGTGGCTGTCTTTTTCGACCTCGAAAAAGCCTATGACACAATGTGGCAGCATGGCATTATGGAGGATCTTCATGCGATTGGCTTTCATCAGGAACTTTCTAGCCTTCAGGCATTTCCACGTCCGTGTCAAGACTACCTATTCCAGCCTACACTCACAGGAACTAGGAGTACCTCAAGGCAGCATACTGGCCGTGACCCTTTTCGGGGTCAAGGGCAATGGTATTGCTGCTGCTGTAAAGTGGGGGTCTCCTGTAGTCTTTTCGTGGATGACTTTGTTTTATATTACAGCGGTGCTAACATGAATGTCATAGAGATACAGTTACAACCAAGCATGCACTGTTCCTAACTATGGAAAATGTCTGAGCTACGTTAGGCATGTGTCACAGACACATTTGACCTATGTTGAGATACGTTAACCCCACATTGTCTTAGCGCAGGCCGCACATTCCTCTCGCCTGTGAGTCACTCTGATGTAAGGCAACGTTAATCTAACCTAGTCGACAGAGCTCTATCGCACTCCTAACATTGGTGTAACGTGAGTGTAACGTCATTCCAACGCGACTGCATCATGTCGAACTACGTCAAAAGTTTTGGACATGTCCAAAGCCTTGATGCGCGCTGCAATAACTCGACATAACTTGATGTGTCTCGACGTATCTTGACGTCTGCCTAACGTAAGCATGATGTAACCCGCCATACCTCAACGTAATGACCAAAATTCACCTATGTCGGCTCACGTTAGCTCGTTACATCATAGTGTGACAGGCCTATAATAAATAACACCACTCTATGCAAAACACTAGATCCTAGCGGCGATCCTACATGTCCATGTATCCATGCTTACCAGTCTAAAAATAGCATAGGAAGAAAATTGCAATTTGATTGGTGCAAAGTGAAATCCTATGTTCACGTGATGATGGATGCCAAGGTGTGTAAATAAGTGTGGCTAGGGAACCAGGACAATTCAATCACACCAATAATGTTGCTTTTCACACCGTATCCATGAGATTTCCTGGAATTATAGGGGCAATATTAGTTACCTGAAGTGCAATGTGACATCGAGACAGTTAGGGACGATGTCAGAGTCCAGTCATGCCACCAGACAGGGTGGCCGAATGAGTTGAGCGTCCATCTCCTGTTTTGGAAGATCAGTGGATCTGAACCCATGGGTTTGTGGGTTCGAACCTTGGTCGAGTCAAAGCAATGACTTACAAATATATAGGACTACATGATGCTTCCTAGCCAGGCACTCGGCATTATTAGGATAGGGGAATGACTGGTTGGCTCAGTGACAGGATAATGTGACTGAGTGGGATATTAGGTCATGGTGCTGGTGGCCTAGTTTCTCAGTTGGGCAGCACTATAAACTCGCCATGAGCATGCATTGTTACAAGTCAGTACCTGTCCTGATATGACCTTAGATGTTGCTAGGATGTAAAACAACGACAAACAAACGAATCCAGTGACATGGCTCGCATTGTCCATGACGTGCGCAACATGGGTAATTGATATCGGGAGCCTGTGTATTCCCAGTAGATTTCGAAGAGACTATTGGCGGCATCTATATTGTATTTCTGAACCAACCAAATGGTCGTCAACTGATCGCCACCTACTGTAAATTCCTTGAAACCGATATTACGCAGTTAGCTAATCTATGCAGTAGATTTAAATGTGACCATTGGCATCACCTATATTGTTCTTGTGAACTAGCATTCGCCGCTAACCGACGCGCCACCTACTGTAAATTCAGAGCAACGGCTATGACGCAGTTAGAAAGTCTAGACACTTCGACCAGAGCCTTTCAACCGTCCCACCCACCCAACTAATGACATAGATCGATAGGGTTAAGTGCCTGAAATCCTCAAACTATATATAATCATCAACATCTTGAATTTAACTGTAACAAGCTAAAATAGAAAGATTAAATGCCACTATATACTACTGTATCGCGTTTGTTCAATTATGATCAGGTCTGTATTGTTGTTGTAAAACTTTATTCATCTGAATTGTACATGTTACGAGAACATGGGTAATTGAATACGCACAAACAACGTCTCCTTTCGATACAAAGGAGCATTTCTAGTAATCGATTGTCTTGCCACCGTCTAGCCTCCACGACCCTTGGCGTATTAAAATAACGGACTAGCCCGCCCTCCAGCGCACTTCGACCTCAGCTGCGGTTCCTTCAACACCTATACGACAGGATCCTTTTTTATATGGCAGCAGCAGTAGTCAAAAACAAAGAGCAGATACTTTCACCATGGCCATGGAGGAATTAATTCACATTTAAAGGGTATAAGAAGTCCAGGGAAGGAACGCCAAGCTGCGACACTCATTTAACAAGGGCACTAGTATCTCAGTCAGAGATCTGGGCTGCAACAACACCCACAATGCCAACAACACCATCACCACTACTACTACTACTACTACCTCCACTACTAGTACTACGATGGCTGGAAGGACTACGCCCGGCCCATGCCGCAGCCAATGCCGCCTCCGCCACCACCCGGCCATGTCGATGTTGACACTGTTAGTTCTGCTCGCCGCCGCTGTCCTCCTGGACCCTGGCCTCCAGTCGGACGTAGCGCAGACCCGGGGAAGACAAAGGGCACCCGGCGACCCGGCCATGCCTTAGCCAGCCCCTGCCAAGTTGCACTGGAATGGGATGGTGCCAGAGAAGCTGGACACCTTCATCAACGTCACCATGTACTGCAGGGGCATTGTGGCACTGAATGTTGCCATCGTGACACATAGGAAAGTTGTGTATATGGCAGGCTACATGTGCACGGAGCTTTCGACGTGTCGTCCATTAACAGCAGACACCCTGTTCTCCCTCACCTGGGCCACAAAGGCCATCTCCATGACGCTGCTCGGCCAGTTGCTGCACGAAAAGGGTAAACGGGTGGAAACAAATGAAGCTGCCAACACCATGGCGCCGCCAAAAGTCACTTGCAAGAAGAGAGCATGGGAAGCATCACTCCAACAACCACCAGCCCAGCCTAAGAAACCACAAGGGCCCTTCAACATCGATCGCCAACACTAAAACTTGTTCAAGCCAAACACTGGACTGGCGTGCGAAACGTTACAACAGCTCCGACTCTATAGCCATCATACGCAGCGTAAAGGACAGTAAGCAAGACAACATAACAACTGCTCTAGCCAGTATACAAGACCAACTCGCCAGCATGTCAGAATATTTTAAGGCACGAATTGAAGTCATCCAACGCAAGACAGAAACCCGATGGTAACGCATACTATCACCACCAACTCAGCCTTACTAAAAATGTTACCGCATACCTTGGCTGAGTGGAGGCTGCTGCATACTGTTCTTACGTGCACCAGTCCATGCTGTGGTCTTTAGCTGTCCAAGTCTGGCTCACCCTGGCCCCTTAGCACATCAACAACAACTTCCTCAAGTTTTACTCTCGTGTTTACGCTCACCTACGTATTGTTCGACCTACCATACGATTCGAATGTTTTTAGATAATGATTTTGAGTCGAAATTACAGATGTTGGAATCCACCGACTTTTTTTTTTTTTATATCTCCATCAATGTTTTCGGTAAACATGGATGCACCTGAACCACACCCGCAACTGCCCACCCCCTATGTTATCGACAAAAAACAGCAAAGTAAAATATTGGGTTCCTGTTCATCTGGTTAATTTCCAGCCTGCCATACGATTCAAATATGTTTGGACAATAATATAAAGAGGGTAGAACTGCTCATCGCCCACTTTTGTACGGTTAAATTAGTGTTGTGTCCTCTGTTGTTTCGGGCCACCCAGGGCCGCCCTCAACTTAACAACAAAACAATGCCTCACCTAATTACTATCGTCTATCCTTATCTGTCGATGTCGGATCATCCTCTTCAGTTCAATAAAAATGAAATATAAAAATAAGTCAGAACGAATCGAGGGGACCACACCAGTCTGGTGTTGTCCGGGGTTGTTTTATTCTCTGAGCAGATTGCCACACACTGTCTTTGTTTATATCTGCCATTATACTCTAGATATACTCTAGGTGGCGCCACCTGTCGCCTTTCCTTTGTGACTTAACTCCCACTAGGAGACGCCAGTGTAGCACCGTAGCCATAGCGCTGTAGCACTATATAATTCTTTTTGATTTAGCACGCGTTCACAACCACATCTTTAGTTTTTGTTTTACATAAGTTTACATAAGTTTATATTTTGGGGGTGTTTATGTTTTGCGGTTGTTTAATGGGTTGTGGGATGCAGTGCAAGCACCCAACAACGAGCCAGTACAACCAGCAATCCAAAACCTACAGTTTAGATTTTGGGAGTGTTTATGTTTTGCGGTTTTGCGTTTGTTTTATGCTGCTCATGGGTTATAGCTAAACAAACAAAAACAATCCGCAACCAACAACCAACAACCACCAAACTGACAACCACCAACAAATTAACAACCAACACTCTACAACCAATGACCAACCAAAAAAACAATCCGCAACAAACAACCGACAACCAACAATCAACAACCACCAAACAGACAAACAGCAACAAATTAACAACCGACAATCTACAACCAACTACCAACAACCAACCAACAACCAACCAACCAACCAACAACCAACCAACCACAAAACAACAACAACCAAACAAACAACCAAACAAACCACCAAACATACAACCAACAACCAGCAACAATCAACAAATAACAACCACCAAACAGACAACCGGTGACAACCCAATCAACAACCAATCCACATCAAACCAACATCCATTGTATATATATTCTCAACATACCAACATACCAACAAACAACCAACAACCAAACAACAACAACCAAACATACAACCAACATATTAACCAACCAACCAATGAATCAACCAAAACAAAAACCACCAACGCAACCACCAACAACAACCAAACAACAACCAAAACAGACAATCAATAACCAATCCACGAACAGCCAACAACAACAACCAACAAAGCAACTGACAAACAAACATGCAACAAACAACACACACAGAACAGCAACCAAACATACAACCAACAACAAATCCAACAACCAAATCGACAACCAATCCACATCAAACCAACATCCATTATATATATATTCTCAACCAACGAACAGCCAACAACACCAATCGACAAACAAACATGCAAACAACAACAACCAACAACCAACAGCAACTAAAAATCCAACCAACAACAAATCCAACAACCAAATCGACAACCAATCCACATCAAACAAACATCATTATATATATATTCTCAACCAACTCAACCAGAAAACCAGCTAACAACCAAACAATAACCACCAATAACCACCACCAACAACATCAACCAACAAACAACACCAATAAACAACAACACACAACAAACAACAACCAAAGGACAACAACTCAAATGACAACATACAATCTACAACCAATCCACGAACAGCCAACAACAACTGACAAAAACAACGAAAAAACAACCAACACAACAACCAACAAACAAACATACAACCAACAACCAGCAACAACCAACCCACATCCATTATATATATAGTCTCAAGCAACAAACCAACTAACATCCAAACAACAACCCCCAATAACCCCCACCAACAAACAACAACAACAAACAACACCCAACAAACAACAACCAAACACCAACTAACCAAACAAACAGCAATCAACAATACAATCCACATCAAGCCAACATCCATTATATATATATATATAGTCTCAAGCAACAAACCAACAACAACAAACAACACCCACCAAACAACCAAACAGCAACAACTAAACAAACAAACAACAATCACCAACACAATCCACATCCAGCTAACGACCAACAAGCAATCAATACAACAACCAACCAACAACCAACCAACAACCACCAAGCAACAAGCAAACCAACAACAACCAAACAACAACCACCAACCACCACCATTAACCACCAACCAACAACAAACAACAACAACAACAGTATATTCGGGAGCATTGATTTGAATTGATTTGTATTGTTTGTTGTTTTATTTAATAGTGGTTTAAAATTGGTTTATGGTGAGTTCATATAATGAGATATTCGAAATTCAATCATTGGAAATTAATTTAGGCCAGCATTCCTAAGCATGGGCCTCTGGTGTTGAGTTCTCCATATACTGTCTTTGTTTATTCTCCACCTCCAGATTGCCACTGAATAAACACATCTGATGTAAACTGCCACAGCCGCTCACGATGTTTCATAGTTGATTGTTGTCAAAACAACCTTTTGTGTGGAGTATTTATGCAAGTATATATATATATTCTCAAATGCGTTCTGCTTAAAATCACAAAACGAACCTGATGCCTCTTAAATATAGTGTAGGTGAATTTGCCTGTGACCTATATACTTAAATTTACTGAAACGCAATTACGGTCCCCCATATCTGTACTTTTGTCGCTTTACCCCAGCTCAGTATCGCTTATCAACAGCTGCGTTTGTACGATTAACACTTAAACAATTAAAACGATTAATACCAAAAATAGTCTTGTTATTCAGATATTTAGTGTGTATTTAGTAATGTGCACAAGACAAAAGGATTTCTCCACTTATTTTTATTTCACAATATGGACTAGACTAGAGTAGATTATGTCTCAAATAGTATGTCGTTGTAATGTTTGCTAAACCAAACGAGTAATAGCAGGTACAACTCCAGCACCTTTGTCTATGGTGGGGGTCGGGGTCGTTCAATTAATGGGTGCCGGGTTGACGCTATCACAAGAATAGCGTGAGAAACTTTTGATTGATCACATTTCTTTCCTAATCGAGAAATGTTTTGTGATTACACCTGATAGCCTGCGATTAACTTATAAATTGCCAATACGTTAATATTTTAGAATGGAAAATATTTCGCTATCTGGAAGTCCAGTTGCTATAGGCCCCGAATTGTATTTAATATCCAAACACTAATCCAACACCCACACGATAGTAAAATTCACTCTCAACGGCTAATCCTACTGCCATTGCTTGTCTCACTCCCTCAAACATATAATATATTTAACGCGGAGTGCAAAACATTAGCTGGAATCATTTAACGATGTATGTCAAACGGCCTAGCTAAACCGTGGTACTAACAGAGGTTTTCCAAATGAAATGTATACCTAAATGTAACCTATGTGCTTCGACAGAAAAGACAGAACATAATGTCTATTTGGGCATATTACATTCAGCCCAGCGCAGCTTGCGCTCCCCCCCCCCCCCCCCATAACCAACCCCCTGGGAATAAATTCGCCCGCCGCTGCGTCCGCTTGCCCGGTGTCGCAATTTCTGCCGTCCGTCAGTAGTGGTACGCCTACATGTAAATGCATTTTCCATGGACGTGATCATTCTTCACACCGAAAAAGTGAAATGTATCTCAAACCTCAGCATCTAGCAACAAATCGCTTGCTACACATACAGAACCCATCTGTAACAAAAACATTTTATTAAATTTATAAGATTAGTGAAGATGCTCCTCGCTTTTGATGCATGCGCAGAAACGATGCGTACCGTGAAAATTGTTGGACGGCGGAAAATGCGACACCGGGCCTTTTACTGGTCATTATGCCAGACTGTTTTAATTTAGGTCAACCCAGGAGGAGCCCGCGCCGGACGTGCTTCTAATCACCGTCTTATAGTTCTGATTGGTTGCTTTGAATCGAAGTGGGGGTGGTTTAACAGACAGTGGCCACTATAGGTTGTACACTTTAGTGTTGCCTCTGTCGCCATCGCAATCACAATGCGTCGTATTAACAATATTGGTTGGAGATACAATCCCCGACCAACCCAGACCGTGCGCCGTACACAGATTGTCAATGGCATCCAAACCAGTATCTATCGACGGGAGCCGATTCGTACTAGGGCCTCACACGCAGAGAGAATCGTTCAAGTCCAAGCTCTAGCCCAAGCTCAAGCTCAAGCTCGAAATCGAGCTCCACTTGATGCTGCAGTTCCAGCTGAACTTGAAGCAGAACCTGTACCTGCACCTGCACCTGTACCTCCACCTCCACCTCCACCCCCACCTCCACCTCCACCTCTACCTCCACCTCCACCTCCGCCGCCATCTCCGCCTCCATCTCCACCTGCAGCTGAACCTGAACCTGAACCGCAACCGCAAGTCCAACCGATTGATGAAGGTAATTATTTTAATACATGCATGTTACGTTTCTACAATTTCATTGCAATGTCTATTGCAATGAAACTCTGAAACTCCAAGCATATCACTGTCACTAATGTGTGCATTTACTTTGATTCTAACTGGTGGATTCGACAGAGGCGGGAGGCTTCTACCGAATTCTTATACTGATAATTGCAATTAGCTATCTCGCTTGGTTTCAGTTGTTACATCACTTCCCGCTTGGGGCGCTGCGGTATACGTGTCAACTCTACACTAAACTCTGTGACCTGGTTTCTATATGCCTATGTGACAATCGAAAATATTGATTTTTTTCTCTTTCATTTGCCACCTTTATTGTGTATTTCTGTCCATTTTGTTAATCTTGTGCATTCGGAAAGACAGTACATAGCTTTTAAATGTGTGTGTCATAGTAGCTGCTCACGCTGTTCTCCCACCAATGTCATCCACAAATATGTCACTAATATGTCTATCTTCAGAAGTGCTTTGTGAAACCACTGTTGAAATCGTTATCGAGCAGATTAGTAACATTACAAAATCATTCTACGATTACACCCGTTCGAATAAACGTAAATGCACACAGTAGTGACATATCGCTAAAACCACACCATTTAGAAATAAACCGCCTGCTACACATACATATAGACAACACATTCAAAGAATAGATTATATTAAGTTTATATGGTTAGGGTTGTGCATTTCTATTAATTTAAAATTCAATGCATTGTCAATGGTTGTGAGCAATCTTCATAGAGAAAAAGTGAAATATCTCTAAAACCACACCATCTAGAAACAAACCGCCTGCTACACATATAGAAAACACATTTATCCTGTTAGGGTTATGCATTTCTATTAATTGTGAATAAAATAAACGTATTTCACTGAGCGTACCAGTGTCACAGTTTCAGCTCCCGGTCAGTTTCAGCTGCCCGTCAGTTTCATGCGCATGCGTCAAAATCAAACATCATCATCACTAACCTTATAGATTTAATATAATGTTTTTGGTAAAGATGTTTTCTAAATGTGTACAAAGCGATTTGTTTCTAGGTGGTGTGGTTTTAGAGATATATCACTTTTCCTGTATTTTCTGTATGAACATTGCTAGCGACCATTGACAATGCCTTGAGTTTGACGGTACGCGCAGTGCAAAACCTTAGTTTTATTCAAAATTAATAAAAATCAAGAACCCTAACCTTATAAATTTAATAGACTTTTTGGTAAAGATGTTTTCTATATGTGTACCAAGCGATTTGTTAATAGGTGTTGTAGTTTCAGAGATATTTCACTTTTGCTGTATTTTCTGTATGAAGACAATGCTTTGAGTTTGAATCTATATGGGCAGTGGTTGAAATTGAGTGAAACTTTTGAAGTTATTATTGGAATAGCATAGCCTCACCAAATTGAAATATTCTTACGCTAAGCTGTTCATTCCAGGCCTAACCATGAATGCCCAACGCCAAGCGAACGCAGCGTGGAAGTGGAATGCAATCCGTCCACAACTAACAGGCAGTCATTACCATTCATTTGCACCACTGATGACTATGTGCGCGGTTTGTTCCCGAGACACAGTAAGGCGTCCGATCTTATGCCCTGACTGTGGGCCAACAGCTTACTACTGTGAAGGGTGTTTTAAAAAACACCAGAAACTTGTGCCTCTTCACATCGCCCTTATATGGCAGGTAGGTTATTACACACTTTAATTTGCACACATTTCATACTAAATGTATTTGTTGTAACTTGAACTAACTATATACGTTGCTGTATAACCTAAACGCCACTCCGATATTAAGAAATTCTTATTCATCTGGTTGATAGGTTGATATCGTTCCAAATTACATCCAGGATGTTTATTTTAATTTACTAATTATTTGCATTACGACACAGTGCCCCAGAATCAATTGAATAACTTGAACTATATATAACCACAAAGCCTGCTATATAACCGCAAAGCCTTCTTCATCTGGTTGATCGGTTATTAATTATTGAATAAATGTTAATTTGCTGGTTGATCGGTTATTACTTATTGAATAAATGTAAATTTGCATTACGACACAGTGCACCATAGGTTAGTGATTAACTTGCACTAACTCTGTACGTTGCTATATAACCACAAAGCCACTACAACATTAGGATATTCTTCTTCAGAGCTAGTTGACTAACAGGGCCTGATAAATTTGTTCATAAATTTGGTCATTGCAGGGTGAGCTGTTTGTCCCACTGATCCGGCTGCGATCACCGCCTATGCAGTTACCGTCCCATGGAAACAACCTCCATGACACCTGTGGGACAGCTAGAACGGGCCCCATGACCATCTTCGATGTGTACGGTGAGACCAAGCTATTATGCTTGATGGTTGATACAATTTATAGGCTTGACCTTATTTTTACCATTATTAAGACTTGCAATGTTGAAGGAATCCTTATGGATGAACACTGCTAAATGAGTGAATAACCCAGCACAGTTGTTTTAATTGTTAAAGTTGGTTGAAATCTGGACGGCATATTATAATGACATTCATGGGTTATCACTCCATCCATTCCCTTGACTTTGTTATTTGTCATTGATTAAACGCTTCCAACATAACTGTTTAAAGCTTATGTCACCAGGACCTGGATGTCTTCACGGTCATATATGGTCATATAGGTCAAAAGCTTCTGTTTCTTATCCAGGTAGGAAACACTACCAGGACTTCCTGTTCTGTAGCTGCATGGACCGTACAGAAATGCTTGTCCGGTTAGGTTTCTGGCCGGTTACACCTACAATGCCATTGACATGCGCCTGATGGACCGTGCGCGCTGCTTCTTGCTGGAAGGACCTATTGCCCTGAAAAAGTTTTGTGCCGCCACCACCGATCATGTACAGAGCCTGCCACACAACAATGAAACAAAGGTAACAAAGTCCAGGGGAAACAATGGTCATGACACTGGTTATTAATAACCCAGTTAACCCAAAACCTATGTCGTATGCCTGTGAATTATATAATTATATAATTATAAGTGTAAATAGGGTGATTAACATAACTGTAGAAGACCTCTGTCAATGGTAAACTAACAGTATGTGTGCGACACATACTTGCACAGGCAGATCCCGAAACCTCTATTGTGTGCCGGTGAAACCTATAGATTAATATTCTGTTATAGTACTTTCTGTCACTCCCTAGTGCAAGCCGATGCCTTTTGCTTTCTTAACAGTTGGCACTATATCACGCTCTCCTGCAATGTGCTCCACAGCACAGACAGTTTGTCTATGATGTCCATCGCTCTAGTGATCTGTTGCCGGACTTCCCAGATGGCAGCAAATGTCCCATCTGTGACCAAACCAAAGATGAACTACCACTGGTATTGAGTCTTGATGGTAATTTCCGATTGGTGCGGAAAAGTATGGCAGGTCCCAGCTTCTATCCACCACAGCAAGGGACAAAATTCTTCATTCCTCCCGAAGATGTCAACCCATATCTAAGAGATGCTGAACAGCCGGCAAATGTTGATGTATGTATTCTGCCTCAGAAGGTATTTAACTAAAGTACACCGGAATATTGCTAATACTTGACTAATAGTTTAATGTTAGTAGTTAACCATAATTTGTTCTCACAGTGAACACCCATTAGCAGCAAATGTCGATGTCTGTATTCTGCCTCAGAAGTTATTTAACAAAGTACACCGGAATATTGCTAATACTGTGAACACCCATTAGCAGCACTATGCAGTAAGCTAATACTGGATCCATACAATTAATTTAATGGTTACAATCTCGCATACTGGCCACTACTATAAGTACACTATATGATAAATACAATTACCTTAAGTGTCACAATCGCTCATACTACTGCTGTGTTGGTGCCATGTCACAGCAACCAGGCGTGACTTTACTTGTTGTTCATGTTAACAGATGTGTCATGATTTCCGAGCCGGGGGTCGTGGCATGTTCATCAACCGTGGCCTTGATGTTAGCTGCATTTTCGGCTCTGTCTGTGTCCACGACCATCCCTACCACTTTATAAACATGACAGCTGGAGAAAAGTAGGTCATAGCTTTTATTGCTTTATTTGTAGATTGCCGTATAGAAATGAAACTCATACCATTGTATAGAGGCAAAATAATGCTTTTAAATAACACAAAGATCAAACATATTGGTCTAGTCTTAAGAAAGTATTGATTTTTTATTTATTTAATAAGGCATATTTGTCTAGTAGTACGAAAGTTAAGATAATTTTTGGTCCTGTAATTACACTGAAGCAAAGGGAAAAGGTCTGAACTTTTATTGCCAGTTCTCACCATAGAACATGATATGGAACGTGGTTAGCGTATCCCGCGGTCGTTAAAAACGACTTATTGGTTGTCTCTTGTCCTTATTAAAACAATTAATGAAACAGCTATTTTAAACGTTATGTGGTCCCGAAGGTTTGCAATTAATTTTGTTGTTGTTGATGCAATGGGATATCCAGTCTCTGTCCTAAAGAGAGTAACCGCGCAGGCTGGCGGGCAGGAGCTGAAGGTTCTATACGATGTTGCCTGCCGACTTCGGCCACAGCTGGCAAATTCGGGGGTGCCCATGCAGCAACTGTCCCTTGCAGTACCAATGTTCCACGGTTACTCGCATGATGCTGGTTGCCAGGTATATACTTCTATACTTCTATACGGTTGAAACTGTAATTTTATCAAGTATATTAACATTTTTAAGGTATAAATTTGTATTATGCACTACTTCCGACTATTCTAACCGTCCTAGCTATTGAACAGGTTATTTGTGGGTTCACCTGTTCTCATCCACTCGTTTTTCCACATGTTCTGTTCTCGTCAACCATTGGGGGTTAATTTTTATTTCCACATGTGAAATTTATAGTACAGCATGATGTATATCCAATAGACTTTTGTCCTCTAATACCTCTAATTTTGGGATCAACTGTTATAACCGTCATAGCTAATAAACAGGCTATTCATGCTTTCACATGTTCTCATCCATTCGATATTCCACATGTTCTGTTCTCGACAACCATTATAGGTTCAATATAATCCACGCCTGCTGCACGATTACCGGATGGCAGATGGGGAAAACATCGAACGCTTCTGGTCAACCCTGGGACGAATGGCATACATCACCCGTGAGATGTCGGCAACCCACCGACAGGACCTACTAGTCGCGGCATTGCTGCACATGAGCCGGAAATCCATCTCTCAAGCGCCCAGTACTATGAGTCAGCGTCTGCGCTCTGCTACGCGGCAGGCAGAAACAGCACGGGCTGATATCGCCAGACTGTGTGCCATAGAAACAGGTAACTAAATTGTAATATATCAAATTCTATTCGGTGGAACCCATTCTTGTTATATTACCTTCCGTGGTTGAAGTTTCGTTAAACCCAGTTTCCTCATAACGTGTTTATAATTTTAGCATTGGATGGAGAGGCCTTAATTTATACTTGATTAAACCCATTGTGATTTACCTTTATTTATATTCACATGTTTGAATAGCGGTTAAACCCTGTTACATAACCTGTGTCTGAAGCAGTGGAATTCATTATATTAATGTATATCAATGTATAAAAAATGTCAGTTGATGGAGAAGCTTTAACTCCGGCAACCATTGCCGTATGGGCTGCAAACTTCCAAGAAATTCATTACCTTTCTTTATATTAATGTATATCAATGTTTAAAAAATTTCAGTTGATGGGGAAGCATTAACTCCGGCAACCATTGTCGTATGGGCTGTGAACTTCCAAGAAATTCATTACCTTTCTTTATATTAATGTAAATCAATGTTTAAAAAAATTTCAGTTGATGGAGAGGCATTAACTCTGGCAACCATTGCCGTATGGGCTGCAAACTTCCAAGAAATGTACGGACAGATGCGTCGGGTGCGTCAACCATCCCTAACACTTCGGGAGAAGTAAGCACGCGAGCTGAACAACTACTCCTCCCTGGTACGCCATCGGGTGGAGCCGCCATTGCTGCCTGCTGACATCCAGCTGAACGAAGAACTCGCCACATGAGTAAAACGTTTAGGAAACTGAGGTTTTAAAAAACTTTGTAATCACTATATATACTATATATTCAATTTTGACAAGAATTAAAAATTTGTAATCAATATGAATAGTATATAATCACCACTTGTACATATTGGAGAGCATTAAGCACTATACATTATGCGTAGTGTATAAACCTAAGACGATAAACTGTCCTGAATAGAGAGCATTATTATCCATAATCACACACCATCTTTTGCAGGAGTGAAGGTCGATTGGATCGTTGTTTAATATCATCAACTATTAACTTACATACAATCTTTTGCAGGAGTGAAGGTCGATTGCTGCGTCGTGAGGATTCGCTAAAAGTACGCCTGCGCTGGAGAGAGGGGAGTGCTCTGCTGAGGGATCACCTTCAACGGTCACGCATCAAGGTGTCTGCTGCCACCCACAAGCGGATGCATCATCAGTCGATGGAACGCCGACAACTAACACTCTTGAAGAGAACTGCGCGTGGAAATGCATCCGCTCAACGCGTCTCCATTCAGTTGTGTGCTGTGAATGGTAAGTTGTCGCGCTCACTACGCGACTACAATGTCCAGTTAGCACTTCCTGAAGCAGACCAACTAACACTTGCCATGGTTCGCGAGCCAGACGCTCCATTCTACAACGACTTGGAAGATCCGGAAACTGTATGCTACAGCGTGCGTAAGTCGGCCGTCTTTGCACATGAACTTTTAAACAGGGCTGAAGAAGAGCTACGGTGCTTACATATTGAGATAGTTGCGCTCATGTCACATTATATATCGTGTAAGTCCCAACTGCTGCAGGCTCTTGTACGTGCTGAAAGGACCGGTATCAAGGCATTTATTCTTGAGAAACTACGTGATAATGAGCTGGTCCAGCACGATGTTGCTCATGTTGCCAGGCTAAAGTTCCAGAAGGATATGGAGTTGGATCAGACCATTTTGCATCGAATTGTTGCCGGTACTTATGCTCGAACTAGTGGTAGTGAGAGTGGGAGTGGGAGCGAAGGCGAAGAGGATAACAATTCTAGTGGTGGTGACCGTGGGAGCGGGAGCGAAGGGGAAGTGGATAACAATTCTTTCCATGATTCAGAGCAGATGGATGTTGATAACCTTCTACTTCACTTAGAGTCATCTTCTTCAGATGAGATTTAATTCAACTCTGTCTCTGTGTTAATTATGTTATGTAACTCAATTTAACTGTAGATCTAATTCAAGCCAGTGTTTTATTGAGATACCTCATTATATGTTTTACTATACCAAATTATATGCTTTACTGAGCTAGGTACTTAGCAACATGTAGCAACATATTTCGGTTGGTATGTATTTCGGTGTAATTTTAGGTTTAATTTGTTTCTGTAGTGCTCTATATAGCAGTAGACGGTGAGCATTAGATGGTGAGCCATACATGGTGTATTGTGCAGTGGAGGCGCAGTACATGGTGTACAGCTCACTGTCTAATGCTCACCTTCTACTGCTTGAGGAGCAACCAATTGAGCAACAAGTAAACACATATATTTAGTATTTCGCTCCATTGTATTTTAAGCATTTGTGGTGGGTGTGTAGTTCGGTGTAATTTTAGGTTTAATTTGTTTCTGTAGTGCTCTATATAGCAGTAGACGGTGAGCATTAGATTGTGAGCCGTACATGGTGTATTGATGTGAAGTGTGAGGTGAAGTGACCATTTTTGTTTATTGATTTCGGTGTAATTGATGTGAAGTGAGTTGTATTTCCGTGTATTGTTAGCAGTAGACGGTGAGCATTAGATGTTGAGCAGTAGATGGTCTAACTCACGGTTGGTGTTAAACCTTCTACTGCTCACCGTCTAATGCTCACCTTCTACTGCTTGTCGAGCAATTGATGTGAAGTGAGTTGTATTTCCGTGTATTGTTAGCAGTAGACTGTGAGCATTAGATGTTGAGCAGTAGATGGTCTAAGTCCTGGATGGCGTTAGACCTTCTACTGCTGACCATCTAATGCTCACCTTC